>CM040924.1:21640545-21930545 GCA_023029165.1 Gobiocypris rarus | reverse complement strand
GCTAAAGACTACAGCCAGCAGATGGCGCTATTTCCACATGTTTTCAACATTGCACTCACAGCACTCGGCTCGGGAGCTGCGGGGATTCATGTAAACGGAGCGGTGGAGAGCAAAGTGAGTGTTTCAACTTTTAAAATGAACTTCCTATGAAAGTTAAGCCTCCAAAGACATGAACTGAAAATGCGGCAGACTGATCACGCGCTGTGAATGTACCTCAGCTCATGTGATGAATGTAATCTGACTCCTGCTGCGTTTGTGCCGTGAGGCTCAATCGGCTCACTCGCATTATATCGAACAGACACGTTCAGGTTTTAATTGTAGTGTCTCTAACTGAACTGATTTTATGAAAACGAACGTGGTAGGCAAGTGATCCAGTAATCCTGTAGCCATGCCTAGAGAGGGCATCGAAGTGCATTCTGGGAATTGTTGTCTTTCATCCCCATGAGACAAAAATACATTTTCTGTGTTTTCTCAGTCTAGAAGGCACCAAATTCAAAAATAATTTCACATTTCTACTACATTAATGACCCAGTTTAAATACAGATTCATCTTCCCAGCGCTGAAGTACCCCTTTAATAAAGGCCTTCTGAAATCAACCGTTGCATTTGTGTAAGAAAAATATCCATATTTAAAACTTTATCATGTAAACTTTCGGCCGACCGCTTCCTTGTTCAATTTATGGAAAAACTGTTAAAAGTCCCCCTGCCGATCGAAAGACTAGCGCGACCAGGTAGGCTCGTCGTGGAGTCATGTACGCATCTTGAGTTTGAGTTGATATTTTTCTTACACAAACCCGTCGATTCACTTCAGAAGGCCTTTATAAACAGCCCGGAGCCGCGTGGAGCATGTTATTTGACGAACAGATGCACTTTTTATGGAAACAGAACAACCATTACTGCAATTCTAATGCTTGGATTAGCCTGGAATTTTGTAATATAACTCTGATTTTATTTGTCATATACACCTGGGATGACTTGAGGGTGAGTAAATTATGGGCTAATTTTCATTTTTGGATGAACTAACCCTTTAACTCTGAATTAATGGCCCAACCAACTTGCTTGAAATTATCATTCAGTCACTGGGGCTGACTCAAGATCGTGACCAATAGCTTTTTCTCACACAGAAAGACTGACAAATCACGGTCCTCAAAATCAAGTCTGCTAGTGTGTCGACACCTTAAGCTGCTGTGACTGCTCCATATTCCCTGATAAAATTGGTACATCTTCACATGTGATCATACCTTCTTTACTGTACCAAGGACCTGGCAGATCTTGAAGATCTCATCCACCTCACTGTTGCCAGGAAACAGAGGTCGTAGCGTGTAGAGTTCAGCCATGATGCAGCCTACTGCCCAGATGTCTATGGGTGAACTATACACTGGTGACCTCAACAGCACCTCTGGAGCTCGATACCTGAACACAAACACATAAGAGAGAACTTTGAAATGTTCAGCCAGTAGGGAAATCTGCTGCAGTCGCATATGCTCAGTTTTACTTTGAGGGATTCTGATAGAACTTAAGCGCTCTCTTTTATCTATAGGTTGTTGGTTGAAAATTAATTGCAGATGCCATCACTGTCATTAGCAGGCATCATTTATAACAAATTATTTACAAACAAATATGTTCCTCGAGTATCACAGCTGTCCTTGACTTATTAGCTGATCTATATATTTTAGTAAAAAGGAAAAAACTAATTTCATATAATCTTTATCCCAATTTGACTTTTGCTAGAAACACATACTATGCATGACCGTCGGAAGAATTAGCACCAGATAAAATGCACATTTATAAAATTACACAATTGCTCTTAGCCCTCCCCTAACATTATGGCCATGTCTTAATACACAATTTTCCCAGCAAAGAATTTGCTTAGTTTTGCTTTGGTTTATGTTGTTATGTTGCATTTTTCAGGTTGTTGAAAAAGTGTTTGCAATAAAACAAAATCCAATCCTCAGCCCTCCTAAATAGTGAAAATAGCGAAAATAGCCCCTTTCACACATATAGTCTTTACTGGCAAATTACCAGTAATAGATCATGTGTGAACAGGACCTTTTCAAAAATACTGGTAAATTTGTTCTGGCAATTTACCAACAAGGGAAATTGTAAAATTACCAGTAAATTACTGATAATTTGTGTTGTGTGAACACGGAATTAAGATTACCAGTATATTCACATATGAAATCAGATCGTAAGAAGTCTGCTTTGGGCCAATCATAAAGACTTATGAAGATGACGTGATTACTCTGCGCTATTTACAGTAAGGTTTTAATACTTTTTCTATTTAAATATGCGCTAAATTATCATCTTTGACAGTTGAGCAACATCGCACCGTTTTATCAACGTGTTGCGTTAAAGACCCAGCCTTCTTTTCCATTCATCAGCGTTGCGGCTCTGCAGTTGTATACTATTGCGAGTATCGTGTTTTTAAGAGCAAACATGCATTCTGTTAGATCATCCGTTATGTCTGTCACTCCGGTGTCAAAAAGATGTTGGCAAATTGAAAAAACTTCTCATGCGAGCAAATGAAGACATGGGCGCAGCATTTAATGACTGACATCACAGAATTTACCGGTTTTATGCTGTTGATGTGTGAATGGTCTCTTACCGGTAAACGCCAGAATGCTTATTGTGTATTTACCAGTAAAGTAATTTTGGTAATTTTACGGTAATTTCCTGTTAAACTATTTTTATACACTTACCATCGTGTTGAAACATAGTCTGTGTAAGGAGGCCTAGAGCGGATCTCTCGAGCCAGTCCGAAGTCAGCAATTTTCACCAGTTCTGGACCCATACACAGCAAATTCTCTGGTTTCATATCCCGGTGAAAAAATCCTACAGGTTCATGCCAAAGAAATAGTAAATGTCAACATGCAGATTAGAAAGCATCTTTATCTGTATTGTTTGGACCAAAATACAGAGATATTGAGCCTATATAACACCATTAAAGCTTTTTTAAGTAACAAATACCACATTAAACTTGGATTGTGTACATTGTGGAAAATGAACACCCATTACCAGTCATTTGTATTTTTTGTATTTTTCCTTACCTGCCAGACATTGTGGCTGTCAACCTGTTAGATACTCGTTTTGTTAAAAACATGACCTGCTCCATATAAAACGTCTCGGATTACGAATGTAAGCTTGGTCATGCCGGAGACCTTCCCTATTAGCATCCTAGGACGCAGTGCGAGTTCCCATTGGAAAGGGAACTGCTTTAATTAAGCTATTGATATGACCGGAGTGTTCATCTTGTGAGAATGTGTACAACATTTTAAACAGATTTTTCAAAAAATACTGTTCATATCTTTAAGATATATCCTATCTTAAGGTGATGATTAAGAAGCCTCTGTCTGGTGGGTGAAAAGGTTAATTTCCCTGCCTGACAGTGGGTGTAAAATAACTTTTTTATTTTAAGAAACATGCCAAATTTAACAATTTAAAATGTACTAATTAGAGTTCATAAGGGTGTTATAAAGCTCCTTAAAGCATTAGAGAAGAACAAATGAAAGTGTATAGAAAGAGGAAATCTTACCATGTTTGTGCACAAATGCCAAACCAGAGATAACTTGAAACATGATGTTCCTTATTTCATTCTCAGTAAACATCTTATTTTCCCTGATGTCAGAGATTTTCACACACAAAAGAGACAGAGGAGAAAAGAACAAAAAAGAAACAGGCAGAGGATAAGAGAGGACAGTATTTCATCCACAAGATGTGTGAGACTCAATGGTTTTCTATTTGGTTACAGCCCTTGTGAAAATAGTATAAGCTGAGAAAGCTACCACTGTAGATGTATTAGATTCTTAGAGATCATATCATGGAAAAAAAAATATTTTAAGAGGTCATTGTACTATGAAAACAGACTGCAACTTGCAGAACTCAAAATGTCCACCAGAGTAAAAAAAAGAGTACTTATTGAAACTAAGCTAGAAAACGCTTCCCACACCTTTCAGATGTCAGGAACTTGAACATTACCATATGAATATCCCTCATTCATATCAACTACACCTTTTTAAAGTTCAGAAATCCAATTCGTAAATTCAAGTAAGGTAATAATGGCAGGATAAATGTTAGAAGAACTAGAAGAACACAAAGTTCTAGGGACTAACAATGTGTAAAGTGGTAAAATCTGTCAAACAGCTGTTTCTGGCTGTGAGAGACAACTGCTGCTTATCATATCCTTCTGATCAATATCAACATTAAAGCTAAATCACACTGAAACAGACACTGACCAAAAACATGGAATATGTTCAAACAGCTAAGCAATGGCAAAAAACTGGATGAAAGGATGCGTTGCCATTGGTCAGCGTCTGTCAGTCCAGTGTGAATTAACCTTTAGAAAGGAGTAGATAAAATGAATGTTTATTAAGATTCATTTTGGTTTTATCATTTCAGCGACAACTGTAAATGTTATTGAGGGATACTATTGAGGGAAATCTATGCTAAACTCAACACAAATATGCTGAACTCATATCTTGCGAGTAAGTGCTGTTAATCATTTCACATGGCAAGAGGTTTTAATAAAATATTTGATTAAACATGATATGACCCCCTCTACTGCTTATAATACAATGTGTCTGATGGGAAGTCAGTGGGCATTTCAGTAAAATTTAGTTTTACATTTTGGCAGCAGCTGAGATGCTCACACATCCTGTCACCACAGAGATACAGTCAAGAACAACTGAGTCTTTAGCAGAAACATTCCCAAGATTCAGTCTGTAGTAGGTCTATCTGATATTGGACTCAGACTCAGTTGTTCTGGTTTGTTGGACATGAATATGACGGCCCTGTGACCTACCATGCTTATGAATAAATGATAGTCCCTGCAATATCTGAAAGCTTATATTCCTGATGACTGACTCTGGGAACAATTTGGTTCTGGAGATAGAGAATCAGCACAGCTGTCAATCAATCAATGTGCCGTTCGTCAGTCGTATTGTGACCAAGGTTAAGTTCGACTTCATTTGTATATCAAAGTCATCATGGGCACTTATTAACTGGAAATGGTAGATGAAATATGGAATCTCTTCATACCTGTCTTTCATGAGCTGGTAGAGGTTTTCTTTCATGTATTCAAAGACAAAGTACAAGTGATCGTTCTCTCGTATCACCTCTTTTAACTTCACCACATTAGCATGATTCAGTTTCTTCAGTGACTGAAACAAAAACATGAAGAAAACCAGCCGACACAATATGAACATCCAGATTTAACAGTTTAACAGTGTCCTAACCAGCACATCAGCAATACAGGCCTTGCGACAAGGTATTTTATTTTTGGAATGGTTTCTATTTCAGCGATGTCACAGCTGAGAACAACAACAACAAAAAACCTGTGTGTGTCTAATAATAATTATGTGCTTTGTATAATCTTAAAATATATTTAATTTTAGTTTAAATATTACTGTGCGTGATGTTAAAGGGATAGCCAATTATAATGGCAGTGATTGGCAGCCCAAAATTTGAAATCCAAAAAAGTGTATCCATCCATTATAAAAGTAATCCACATGGCTCATAGGGGTTAATAAAGGCCTTCTGAAGCACTGCAGTTTTTGGTCTTCAAATTTTGGGCTGCTGTTCACTGCCATTATAATGGAAAAGCCAGGACATATTTTTAATATAACTCCGAACTATTTGTCTGAAAGAAGAATGCCATATATACATGGCTTGAGGGTGAGTAAATCATGGAGTAATTTACATTTTTGGGTGAACTATCGCTTTAACACCCATCATGAAAGCGACAATGGATAACATACATCAGATCTTGAAAATAAAAAGAAATAACTTTCAAACTGAATTCTGTGTGAAAAAACAAGTGTATTCCAAGTGTAAACAAGTAAGTTAAATTTTGTATAAATTTGATTAAAGCCCACACACAGTCTCTTCTGATTGGCTGTGATTTGTGACTGTGTCGAGTAGCCTTGACACATCCGGTGTGGACAAATTGCTTGTTGCATTATGTCTAGTTAGGGCACAGTGTAAATTCTAAAGAGCTGATGAGAATTTGCATTTTTTGGATGAATTATTCCAGAATTTGTGTTCTCTGAATTCGTACCTTGACCTCTCTCAGATTCATGCACTCTTCCCAAGAGTAGAACTTCCTCTTCATTCTGTGAGAAACACAATGACTGATCTCATCTCCATAGTTTCATTGCCAACAAACGGTTTGTCAATCACCAGAATCTACTACCCCGTTATTAATGGAACAATGCTAATTACATTGCCTTTACAAGTGATTTCATCAGGTGTGTTCATGATTACATAGAATCACTTTTTTTAGTCTCAGAATCATTTCTAAACTCATCATTAGAAATGTTCAAGTCTCCATGTGTCTTATATATATATATATATATATATATATATATATATATATATATATATATATATATATATATATATATATATATATATATATAATATATATATATATATATATATATATATATATTATTTATGTAGTTATACTGGAACATTTAAATTAACATAATTTAATGTCACTCTTCCTTGTGTAAGTGAAAAACATTAATTTTTTTAAATAGATTTTTACTATGTTTTAGTTATTGCATTGAACTTTTAAAATCTACTTTGTACTTTTTTGTTTCTATACTGACCAGCCCTTAGAAAAAAAGAAACTAAAGAAAGTCTTATTTACATTATAACACCTCTCCAGCAGCTGATATACAGGACTGAATGAGATCTGAGCCTGAAAGTCCACCTGGAATTATGTAAGAGAGAGCAGTGTTGATACTGAGGGGCTTGGCCACTTTCACCGCTTTCACTGTCACCCAGGTATCAATTTGCATAGTGACCGCCTGTTCCTGCACAGTTACTACACCTAAGAGGGGCATTTATAATTCACAACACCAGCCCCCATTCAACGAGCAGATGCATGTGTTTGGTGAAGCTGAACTTTTCCCATGTGAAAGTCTGGGTGAGGCAGGTTTATGACACTTACTAAAAAAGAAAATCGTCAAAGAATGCAATATTAACATGGTAACATACTGGAAAGTCTATGCGGATGAAGTTTTGGTTTGTTTGTGTGTCCGATTTTTCTAATGTCAAAAGTTTGAGGAATGCTAAAATGAGCTTAAGGGTGAAACATACAAACTCAAGAGGCTGATTAATATTAAACACTTTAATTAAAATAAACCATAGACATGGTTCTTACTACTAAACAGATTAAACATATTCACTGTCTGAAAGGCAATCCATCCCTCTCTCTTCAGAATAGGTGCACAATAAATTACATCTAGTAACCTCTTAAAGTTCATATTTCCTTTTATAATATGATTCATGAGTGAATAATTTTCAATGATAACAAAATAGTTTATCATTAAACAGGACTTGAATTTATACATCTGGGCCCGTATTCATAAACATTCTAAGAGTCCTCTCAGAAAACTCCTAATTTAGCTTCAAAACTTTTACGTAGGAGCTTAAGAGCTATTCGGGACCGATCTGAGAGCAACTCTGAGCAAGGAAAATTACACTTTTATAAAATGTTATCTTAGTGAAGAGGCGGGGCTGACCCCGTTGATACGTATGACACAGTTTTTTGATGACTGTGATTGGTTGGTTGTCCAAAAAGGGAAAAAGGAGCGCTTTTAAGTATAGGGTCTATTCTAAGCTTTCACTTTGAAATTACAAACGCAAATTGTCCTATTTTACTGTTCTCTCTCACTCACACACACACACACATTATATATATATGTATATAAATCCTTTCATTATTTACCATGCTGTTAATTTCCTATAAGGTATTTGTGGCGAGCAGCGGGGCGAGGACCGCGAGAGCGGGACCGGGACGAGTGATAATGAGTGCCAGCTGCGCGTCACAGTATTTGATTGGCTTAGAATTATAAACATCGTTCCACTCTTTCCAATTACACTGATTGCTGGCATGTCTATTTAATTGGTGGTTTGAAAGTTGGGTTTAATGCAACAAACATGATCCCTGCACGATCTAATCTATAGCGTCTTATTAAGTGGCTGTCATCCATTGTCTGCAAAACATTTCTTCTCCCTCTTCGTCTTTTTGCCATTTTCTCCGCTGCTAAAGAAACTCTTAAGCCTCTTAAAAGTCCTCGTCTGTGCTCCTAACAAAATTGACCTTAAAGGGTTAGTTCACCCAAAAATGAAAATTCTGTCATTAATGACTCACCCTAATGTCGTTCAAAACCCGTAAGACCTCCGTTCATCTCCGGAACACAGTTTAAGGTATTTTAGATTTAGTCCGAGACTTCTGTCCTTTAATTGAAAGTGTATGCACACTCTACAGTCCGTGTCCAGAAAGGTATGAAAAACATAATCAAAGTAGTCCATGTGACATCAGTGGGTTAGTTACTCTTTTGAAGCATCAACAATACATGTTGGTCCAAAAATAACAAAAACTACAACTTTATCCAGCATTCTATTCTCTTCCGCGTTTGTTTGAATCTCACTGCTGATGTGTTATCTGGTGTGTCAGAGCGTCCGTGTAGTCTGAGGGAGACGCACGCTTTGCATCTTACGTCAGCAGCGTCACTGTGGACTCGTGAATGCGGATTCAAACAGACAGAAGGCTCTCGGACTAAATCTAAAATATCTTAAACTGTGTTTCCGTAGATTAACGGAGGTCTTACAGGTTTGGAACGACATTAGGGTGAGTCATTAATGAAAGAATTTTCATTTTTGGGTGAACTAACCCTTTAAGATCTCTTTTAAGGGTTAAGATGCTTTCTGAATTACTTTTTTCTTTACTAGGTTTTTTTTTAATGTTAAGATTAAATGCCCACATTTCAAAGAATTTTCTTAGAATTTTGTCACTAGGAGCTACTCTTTGCATTAGGATTATTTATGAATAAAGAGCAAGCTATTACATTTGATGAAAGATTATGATTATATTTGGAATGGGGTGCACCAATAAACGTGTTTTAAGAAAGTAAACTCGGTTAATTCTGATTTCATGTTGACCTCAAATACTACATACTTAGCTAAAACTGCCTTTGAGAAACAGAAGAGCATCAGATCTGCATGTGTCTGAAACCTGATCAACGCTGTCTTCACAGGAAAGCTTTAAGACATGTCCAAATCGACTGATTGCATAACACCTTGTCTAACAAGATGCAACATAAGGCAACATAGATGCGTCCTTCATTGCCTGATATCCCACAACCATGTGTGTGTAGTTTTGGTGGCTGATGCAACAGTTTAAAGTAGTAATTAATTCATATTTCCATGTCCTTTTATTTAATTTAAGATTGCATGATTTTTTTTTCAACTGACAAGCATTCTAAAATTCACTTGAATTTGCTCTATATCATCAGATGTTATGCTGCCTAAACTGTCTAAATTTCTTTAGAAGGTGTCTTCATACAAAGTCAAAGTGACTATTAAGTCACTAATAGGCTGGGAAGAAAAACAGATGCTTTCAGTTTTGGAAACAGCTCAACTTTTTGACACACCTCTTGATGGCCACTAGCTCTCCAGACTCGTTGCTTTTCCCCATCAGAACACTGCCATAGGTCCCATCGCCCAGCTGTTTGAATGTTGTGTAACGGTTCATCTTCACCTTCACCCAGAGGAACAGTACTGACGGTCTCTCCTCACAGATCACCTGATCATACCTGTCCTGTAGATGAGCTTAAGAGAAGTCAAGCAGTGAATGCCACTCCATCCCACTGTTGGCACTGAAAACAAATACAGAAAATAGAATATAGCTGTTTACTGTGTCTATTGAGTAAAAGCCATGCAACATTTGTTGCATAAATCTAATTTATTGACATTAATCTTTGCTTCAAGAAATTACTGATAGCAAATTATTTTGAAGAACTATTACTGGTGTATGTGCACAGTTTGTATATAGTTTGTTTATTATTAGTACTTGATGCAAAACGCATCCATGGACCTTTTGTAACCATTTCAACATAGTCTGCATGAAACTGACGTTCCGACCAATTTTAAAACTGTGTAGAAATAGCAAAGATGTTAAATGTATTTGAAAAAATAATGACTTGTTCACAATAATAGCAACAACATGCATGGAAATAAATCGGGTCAATTTTGATTCCATGACAACTTTAAAATGTATATGAACCAAATGTATATAAACCAAAATATCAACTATAACTATCAACTATCGATGTCCATTTCCAATTTAATGAGCTCTCTACAAGGAGATACTACACTCCAATCAAACATTTACAAATAAAACTTGTCTGAGAGCGCAGTGAACCTTCTCAGTGTTGTATTTTGGCCTTCTACTGGTTATTTGAGAAATGCCATCTCATGTGTTCCTGCATTATTGCTGCATGGGACAGAACACTACAGCAACTGAACACATACCTGATAAAGAGGTTATTGCAAAATTACATACATTTTTTTAAAGTGGACTGCAGTCTTGTGGGGCAAATGAGTCAGCCAGGCTACAGATTACACATGTGAGATCTCAATAGAATCTTGCATCATGGTCACGCATTTGAAATGAGTGGTGTTCAGCCAGTGGGATTCACAGGCTAAGAAAACATCTCTCCAAGGTTCCTGCTTGTTTTTTGTGTGTCATATAGTAATGAGCAATAATCGAGAAATCCACAAGAAACAAAGCTGCCCAATTACTGCAAACATGCCACTGATGGTGATATCTTTCTTTGTTTTGCAAAGACATTCAGTAAAAGGTAAATCTGCTCTGTAAAAACAATGTAAATGGAGTGAGCCTCACAAAAAAACATGTACAGGTCAATTTTAACCCACAAATAATAATAATAATAATAATAAAAGAGTCAATTCATTCAATTAAATTACAATTCTCATTCATTCATTATTCTAAACAGGGACTTTTAGATTTCACAGGATTTCGCTTACGCGTTACAATTTCAGTTTTATGTATACTATTTCCTTTTCTGCCATTCCCCTATGACAAAGAGTATGTATGTTGTGCATGGATTTATAAAATTTGTTAGGGTAGTATGCCTCTAATATCACAGCCTTATGTCCGCTTTAAAGCATTCCCTTGACGGGCGAGATACTGCGCCCTGAAATTGGCTGATGGCGCAATTCGGCTATGTGCATTGTCCTATTTGCCAAGGCTGGTACAGTTAATAGTGCTCAAAATTTGAATTTCATTAGGGCAGTGCATCATATTTCAAGGCCTTATGTCCACTTTAAAGAATTGAACTGTGGCAGCCGAGAAATCGTGCCGCAAAATAGGCTCAGTGTGCATTGGTATATGCCAAGTTTAAAGGTTCACAAAAAAACATTAGAAACATTGCTAAGCTACGTAACATGCTATCTATTTCTGATGCAGAAAAGTTAGTTCATGCATTCATGACCTCAAGACTAGATTACTGTAATGCTTTATTAGCTGGTTGTCCTGCATCCTCAATAAACAAGCTACAGTTAGTCCAAAACGCAGCTGCTAGAGTTCTTACTAGGTCAATAAAATATGATCATATAACACCAATTTTATCATCTCTACACTGGTTATCTATTAAGTTCCGTATCAATTACAAAGTATTGCTACTGACCTATAAAGCCCTAAATGGTTTAGCTCCAGTGTATTTAACGGATCTTCTATCACCCTACAATCCATCACGCTCTTTAAGATCACTAAACTCGAGGCTTCTGGTCATTCCTAGGATATCTAAGTCCACTAAAGGAGGGAGGGCATTTTCACATTTAGCTTCTAAACTCTGGAATAGTCTTCCTGATACTGTTCGAGGTTCAGACTCGCTGTCCCAGTTTAAAACTAGATTAAAGATGCATCTCTTTAGCCAAGCATATACATTATAATGACCTTTTATACTACAGTTAAATCGGATCAAAAGCATTAATATTCTGAACAGCAGCTATGCTAATTATTTCCCATCCGCTTTTCTGTTGTGATCTCGGTAAATAGTTTGTCAGCTCCAGTTTGTATCCAGCCTCTCATGGAGACTTCAGATGCCCCAACACCTGTGATGAGACGACTCGACGCCTGTGAAAAGACGACTCAACGCCAGCTTTGTTATGGCCTAAATTAATACATGATTGATTAACTTTTTCTAACATTTTTCAATGTACATTTATAAAATGCACTTTCTGTAAAGCTGCTTTGAAACAATGTGTATTGTGAAAAGCGCTATACAAATATATTTGAATTGAATTGAATTAAATTGAACAGTGAAAAATAAAAAAAATGTGGATTTCGTAGGGCAGTGTATTTTATTGTCCCATATAAAAGTACTGGAACAGTAGCCTAAAATGTACTCAAATTTCATATTTCACAAGATCAAAACCCCCTTTATTATTATTAACCACTTTATCGGATTTAACACATCCTTACAAGTGGCAGAGAAATGTTGTTGTTGTTTTTTTTTGTGGTTACTTTCCAGGAAACTTTGTAAAATTTATCGGAAATGTCAGCCCCTTTGCAACCCTGATTGCAAGCAGAGCCATAGACATAAAGGGCTTTAAATATAAAGGTGAGTCTCACGCTTCAAACTAATAAAGCTGGATTCATCCTTGCACTAGACAAACTACTCTTATGGAATCCAAAATTTGAGCACTTTTTATCAGCCCATTTCAGTGTGGTTTCACGGGCACACAAGGCCATGATATTAAAGGTATCAATGAACTTGGCTTTATGGACCCTTGAACTTGGCAAATAGGACAATGCACACAGCCGTATTGCGCCATTATAACCCATTTCACAGTGTGGTTTCTCGACCACGGATGTAGATATATTTTATTAATTAATATTATGCATGTATACTCTCATTTTTTCTTCATAGTAAAATTCATCCAGTATGACCAGGCACTGGCAATCTCCATTCCAGTTCAACCCAAAGGTGTGTGATGGGGTTGAGGTCAGAGCTCTGTGCGGGCAGTTAAATTCTTCCACACCAAACTCATCCATCTATGTTTTTATAGACCTTGTTTTGTGCACAGTCATGGTTGAATAAAAAACGACCTTCCCCACAATGTTCCCACAAAGTTGGAAGTATAGAATAGTCCAAAATGTCTTGGTATGCTGAATGTTCCCACAACATGGTAGCCAGGCTTCCCCACATAATGCTATTGGGGAAGCATTATGATTTCATATCCCTGGAAGAGGGGGCCAAGCCCAACCCCTGAAAAACAGCCCCATACTATTATCCCTCCTCCACTAAACTATAGAGTTGGTACAATGTAGGAAGGTAACGTTATTCTGGCATCCAACAAACCCAGAGTCACCCATCAGACTACCAACAGAGAAGTGTGATTCATAGTCCAGTGCTATGGCGGTGTGCTTTACACCACTCCATCTGACGCTTGGCATTGTACTTGGTGATGTGAGGCTTGCATGCAGCTGCTTGGCCATGGAAACCCATTCCATGAAGCTACACATAGTTTGTATGCTGATAGTAATGCCAGTTGAGGTTTGGAACACTTCAGCTATTAAATCAGAAGAGCGTTGGTGACTTTTATGCACCATACACCTCAACACTCTGGGCCCTGCTTTTATGACTCTTCCGCTTTGAGTTGCTGCTGTTCCTAAATGCTTCCGCTTTCAAATAATAATGGTGAAATAAAAGTGGAATATCTAGCAGGGATACAATTTTACGAACTTACATATTGCAAAGGAGTAGGGCTGGGCGATATATTGAATATTTGCGATACTATCGCAATAATTTTGACGACGATGTAAAATTTGAAAATATCGTGAATATCGAATATTTCAAATTCAACATGCAAACTTTCTCAAATAACATTACCAGATAACGCAGAGGTCTGCGTCCACCATTCACTAAACATCGGAAGCAGAAGAGTTAAATATACGCACAGCGTATGACAAAGAAAGCAACAGAAACATGCGCGCATGAGAGAAATAATAGCGCAGCGCGGGACGTGCTCACGCTGCCGGACTCTGACCTGAAGCGCGCGCACACGCCTTTCAGACAACATACGATCGGGATTCAGTTCCTTCATGGATTATTGGGTTTCAGTGGTCAAACAAATGTAAAAATGCACGTGCTGGCAATTATTCAGGTAAACACAGTATTGTAACTGTTATGTCTTTAGTGAACGTACCACTGATCTATATAATTTATATAGATCAGTGGAACGTACAGAGAGTTGAGTGAGAAATCGTGTGTTACAATGAATTTGGTCCGTCGAGGTCTTAAAGGGCCGGACCTCATATTCTGTGTGATTTAATGTTAATCAAACAACAACGAAAATTAGAAAACCACCCCATGCTTGGCTAAACAACTTTAATATATTTATTAAGAATCAGTGTAGCCTATAGTTAATTTATAGAGTGAAGACTTTTATATATATTTGATTTTTGATTTATTTCTTGACTTGCAGCTGTTAAATAGACCCACTGCAGCTGAAAATAAAGTACTGTTTTTGTCATATTGTTTGTAATTTGCATGTTTTACTTATGTTTTTTTTATTTATTTTTTTTAAAGATCGAATTAAAAATCTATATTGTAATTATAAAAGTACATTTAAAAAAATATTTAATTACTCGTATCATGATTTAAGATTTTGGTCATCCCAACCCGTTCAGTAAACGTAAACATTTTGTATTTAATTTGGTTCTATCTAAATAGTTTTTGTTGTTTTTAATGGGGGCAAAATAAAATATTTTTTTAAATTTAAAAGCAATTGCAAACATATCGAGATATATATTGAATATCGTAAAAATTTGGACAATATCGAGATATATATATTTTTTGGATATCGCCCAGCCCTACAAAGGAGGCATCCTATCACAATACCACGCTTAAAATGACTGAGCTCTTCAGAACAAACCCTTATTTTTTTATACCACCGAAATTAAGAGGTGTGTCCAAATACATCAAAGTAATGTAAATTGGGGAAGAAAAAGTGTTCAATTGTCTTCAGTCTCTTTATGCAAAACATAATAGCTTTTTTTCCATTTTTGATTAAATATTATTTAAAGGGATAGTTCACCGAAAAAGGAAACTTTTGTCATCATTTACTCCCCTCAATTTGTTCCTAATCTGTAATACACAGTTAACAGCCATTAGCCGCTTTTCCACCGTCGGGCCGAACGGTTCTTAGAAAAGTAAGGAACGGTTCAGTTGCGTTTCCACTTGAGCCTGGTACGGCACAGCACGATTACAAACTGTTCTACCAGCAGTTATCTGTGCTGGTAGAATTTTTGAAGTGAGGTCGCCACTCGTCACTTGTCCGTTGCCTGGCTACCAGTTTCTCTGTAGCTGGCTAAGCACTCAATTGACCCTTCGCTAAGCCACGCCCTAAATCCGCCACAGGCCAATCATGGCTTAGCAACCGTAACTAGGCGCGGAAGGTCTGTCAAGCTTTCGAGCGAGGGGAAGTGGGGAACATGCCGAAGTATTGTGCTTATGGATTGTGCAAATCTGATACCCGGTATCCCTATAAATTTGGACAGGGAGTGGAATTTTTTCCCTTCCCCAAACCTAAAACCCAAGGGGAGAAATGACGCTGTTCTGTCGATTTGTCTTGCCTTGTCAGATTTTCCTACCGTAGCGTAAAATTATAGCTATATCTATCGATTCATGCTACCGCTTGGAAAAAGTCTGCTGCATGTTAGCGTTTGTGACTAACTTAAGTGAAATAATTTAATGTAACTTCACTGAGGATTCTTATTGGGGAAAACGATTTCACAGTGCAAAACACCCCATCAGATTGTTGTGGATCAAGCAGTGTGGGAGAATCTATATATAAAATATAAGCGGGAGAATGTTATCATTGCAAAGTGGTCAGGCTAATGTATTGTGTTTATTACACAAGTCTTATAGATAAGCTGTTTGATTTATAATTATTAGATGGTTTACCCTGCTGTGCATGAACACAAATTAATAATAAAATTTATTTGTGTATAAAATAATAAAAACACAAATTATTAAATAAAATTAAAAGAAATATCTGATCATCTTCCACAATGCGGTCGTTATTTACATTAGTAAACCGTTGTGTTACCAAGGCAACGACTGACACTTTTGGACATTCCAAAGAGCAGCCGTTATCAGCCCCACCACAGTCGGAAATGAAACCAGAACCGTACCAGCTGGACTGGATCGGCACGGAATAGAACGGTTCAGTAATGAGAACCGTTCGGCCCAGCGGTAGAAAAGCGACTATTGACTTCCATAGTAGGAATTTTTTTATATATATATAATAAAAATATATATATATATATATATATATATATATATATATATATATATATATATTTTTTTTTTTAACCATGACCTTTTGATATATACCATGACCTTTTGATATATAAAAGGTCATGGTAATTTAAGTATATCCTGTAAGTTTCAGAGCTGAAAACTTCATTGTTAGTCATAGAAAGCTTTTATAGACAGGCCCAGAAAACGATAAAGTGCTTCATACTGACGTCATCGTGTAGCAAAACACCACCTCTACAGAATAATAAGAACGTCTAATTCAGTAGCCCTCCCACCGACTCATGGAGGTGTTTGGATTACCAACAGCTCGGCAGCAATAAACATGCCGAAGATTCCTGGTTGTGGGAGAACACAGTCGCTGCATAAGCTTCCTTCGGATCCTAATATTAGGAATGTGTGGTTGAACTTTATTTTTAATGAAGACATTATACATGTGTTCGCTTCATTTCACTGTGTAATCATTTTTAAACAAGTCTCAGGTCGATGCTGGATTTGCAGACATACTGAGATTAAAACACAATGCTGTGCCTTTTATAGTGGAGCCGACAGGAATGGTGCAACATACTTATGTGAGTAAAACGTGTTTTTTATATGTAATAGTATTGAATTGTTATGGATCGTTTTGATTTGTGTACTAACAGAACATACCTTTAGCATGCTATTACAGGCTGGAGAATCCCTTATTTGTTGGTTTATAGAGTGCCGAAGTAATGACGTCACTTTGTAGGCCAACCCGGAAGTTAGCGGCGCATGGGTTCCCTCGATCGAAAAGCCATTCATTTTCCCCATAGACTTTTGGAAAATCGAAAAAAATAAGATCTGTGTTCAACAAAGAGTTATGAACCTTACATGTTTTGTCTACCAAGATAATCTTTACAAGTTAATCCAAAATGTATACATTTTGAAGCCCAAATAAAGCCGTCAGATATAAAATGCTAACGGTAAGCTATAAACGGACTACAGCACACCATCGTCGTGGATCAACGTCATCATCAAGCTTCCTCAAACTTTATTTAAAAACACGCTCGCTCATTATGATCTGCGCTGTGTATGAACACTTACCCACTTTTTCATGAGAAATATTGCCCATTAGTTTTTTCCAAAAATGTTAGATACTAATTTTCGTGCCTCTCTGCGATTTTTTTTATCTTTTGTTAATGTTTTATTTATTTGTTTATTATTTTGTTAGTTTATATAAACCTTAATATTATTTTCTTTGTGATTAAGATTATTATGCCTGATCATTGTGCCCCAAATAAACTTTAAAGATTATCTTTTCACTGTATTATGTTTGATTTTATGTTTGCATACCATTTGCTAATTGTGGTTGCATTATCGGGACAAAACAAAACACCATTGTCGAAGTCGAACTAGAATCTCTCCACAGAAATAAAGAACTGGTAATCGGTTACCTTAATATAACAGAATTCTGTGTACAACAATATTTGGAAAAACTACAATTTGAAAAGACTAAATATACAACGGTATGTAAACTTCTAAGAACGTGAGGCTGAAACGCGGGCTAGTGAGATTTCCTGTTTGTCACGATGACGTCTAAAGTCCCCGCCAAAGGATGTAGTCCCTTTTAGCAACTTGTTAGCAACCAACGTTTTTAAGACACAATAAAGTCTTAAAAAAATCTCAAGCAGGTTATAACTAGTGTGTTTTATGTCATAGATTAAAACGTGAAAATATTTAGAGGCTTTGTTAACCACAGACCTTATTTCAGGCGATTTAGCAAAAACCCATTCAAGAAACACATAGACTTTAGGGGGAGGGAACCGGTAGGGCTAAAATGCAAACTCACTTCCGCGTTTTGGCCTACAAAGTGATGTCATTACTTGGGCACTCTATTGTGATTCGGGGTCAGACTCGGACATGTAAGGGCCAAATTTCTCCACTTGACATTTGAAGGCGTGTGTGTGTGGGTGTGTTTGTGCTGAATTTGCGCTTATATCCACCGATCGGTCAGGTGGATGAGAGATAAATAATTGTGTTTGTTTGATAAAGACATTTACGAGTCCTGTGATCGAGATAATCATTTCGGTCGCCGCTTTCAAAACAATCCCTCCCTTATGTTAACTGACAGGGGCATAGATATGACAGGGAAGCTGAAGCTCATTAAATATGCAAATCTTATCCAATCCTAGCCATGGGCGTTTACTTCCAAGTCTCCATTGTAGCACGCCCATCAAAACTCAGCGTTCAGGAGAGAACCTCAAAACCAGTGTAGAAAATAGCCTATTACTTATTTATTATTATATTCAAACACGAACGTCATTAGTTGACCTCAGACAACAGCATAACAAAATAAAAAATAAAAACAGTTCATGACACCTTTAATACTTTCAAGGACCAGACAGGTAGTAAAGACATCATTAAAATAGTCCATGTGACTACAGTTTGGTTCAACCTTAATTTTATGAAGCCAAGAGAATATTTTTTGGAGAATACTCCAATTTCATAAAAAATATCTTAATTTGTGTTCTGAAGATGAAAGAAGCTCTTACGGGTTTGGAAGGACATGAGGGTGAGTGAGTAAATAATTACAGAATATTCATTTTTTGGCCGGACTAACCCGTAATGTAATGTAAATATGTACTTAAAAAAAAAACTTAATGAGATTCACTCTAATGCTTTTGGTGCAGGGCGACACTATATGTAATATACTTTAGAGTCTGGCTAAAGAACATTTAAATGAAATAAATTCATCAGGTGGATTATATAACATAATTCAGGTCTAACCATCCTGCTAAAAATAACTGTAAACAGCCAATAGAGAAAAAAACTAAACAAAAAAACTAACAGCTAACATCTTAAAATAGATCTTAAAATGCTCATAAAGTATAAATATGCCCAAATATATGAGGCCAAACATGAATGGTGTTCTGTGTGTGAAACAGAGTAACTTATAAATTCACAAAACAGATCTCTGTCAGTAATCTGGTTTAAGAGGTATTACGGGATCTACAGGACACATGGAGTTAAAATGCTCTTCAAGGTCACTCAATAAGCAGAACACGAGTGAATTAACATTGGGACACAAAAAAATCTAACTATAAACATAAAATGTAAATAGAAAAATGATTTTACGAGTGTTCCGTGAATGCGTTTAAACATATCCAGCAAAATATGTCAACCCTTAAGGTTTTTTATTAGTATTGCACAATAAAAACGTTTAAAGAGCCATTGGTTTTGCATCATGCATTATCATTCACCAGTATTAATCTGAAATGTGTTTTCATTTGATTCTTGTGGGCTGACTGCATGTTTCATTCGCATGATCTTCCGCGCAGTTCTGCTCCGTAAACTCACCCGTTGTGATGGCACTCCTCCCTGTTAGTCGTTGCCTGTGTGTGTAGATATGGAATATGTGTTTAAAAGAGATACAATGTGAGTTTATCTCTCAGTTAAAGAGGTGTGATCCATCCTCACCCTGGCAACCGACACTCGCGACAGCCAACAACATAGAGTCAGCCGGAAGTCTGAAGTCACATGGATGCGCAAAGATTCATGGGGCTTGTTGTTCAAAGCAGCGGATTTTGTTCAAATATTTGTATTTACGTGGGAATTAAATCAAAATCAATAAGCGAAGAAGAAACTGAAGAATGAATATAAACTTAAGTATATATTGCAAGGCAGATCAAGTCAATTTCTAAAGAAATGCTCATATAACATGACAGAAGTAGCATAATAATGTGTTTCTTACAATAGCCTAATAAGTGCTAGAATATAACAAACATAAAGATTATTAAAGAGGTAGCCTGTTATTATACATACAGCCTAAAGACGAGGTAAAGAAAGAGAGAAAAAAAATAAACAAAAAGAAGGGTATATGTGTATGCTCGAAATAAAAAGGAGGAATTTATTTATTTGTAAATGACCGTAGTTCTGAAAGCTTTACGGTTATTCCTTAAATGGGCTAATTCATAGAAACGCATTCGACAGAAAGATCTCAGAGTGAGTAAAAACTGTTGAAATATGACGATAGCATCTGGATATAGTAGCTTTAGCAGTGCTGCTCGCGTTATCTAACTGCAGTTAGTCTAACGATCTATTATATAACAATAAACATTAACTCTAACGTGCTTCATAAAATACATCTTCTATCAATATTCCAACTAATGAGGTCAACTAATGTCATAAAATCTCAAAATATGCAGTAATTTCGTCAGTTTACCAGCGAGCGTGCTTGAGATACATTGAAATGAATGGGTTTCACACTGCTGTTGTTTGGAACTGTTGGTCGCTCCGCGACACGCTTTACTTCCGCATTCCTCAGTTCCTATGGGAGTGTCGTAACTCTGTTTTTCAACGGCTCGAGTCTGGCCCCGTTCTGATCCAAGTTATCATAGCAGCGATTTAAAGGAGAGAAGAATTAATGTTTATTATGAAGTTTCTTTTTTTTTTCTTTGTCACTGATCAGTCATGCCCGTCATTTTAAACGTCAATATCATCCATCCTCTCTACAAGATGCCGAGTCCGAATTAGCTTAGCTGCTTTTAATAAAATGGATGATTAAGGAAAATAAAAAGGATAAATTTTGGTAACGTTCATCAGAGCAAATAAAACATTTAATATGCAGTCAGATTCACGTTATATAGCCTAGTCTGTCACTGGTAAAATATCTGCATAGACTAGCCTATGACAAAAAGAAAGTAGGATATTGGTTCTTGCTGCGCATAGCCTACGGTGTAGCTGTAAGTTAACTGTTTCACCGATAGGTGGCGCAATCTGCTTACTTAGCTCTAGATCATTGCGAGTTAAACTGGAAAGAAAATATAAATATCACCATAATTTAAGGAAAGGAGCTAAATGTGTGTGTGTGTGTGTGTGTGTGTGTGTGTGTGTGTGTGTGTGTGTGTGTGTGTGTGTGTGTGTGTGTGTGTGTGTGTGTGTGTGTGTGTGTGTGTGTGTGTGTGTGTGTGTGTGTGTGTGCGTGCGTGCGTGCGTGCGTGCGTGCGTGTGTGTGTTTGTGTTAAAAAATATTGTTCTTTTGATTGAAAATGGAGAAACATAATTTGTGTAAAAGAAAATGCTAAAAATAAGTGATTTACATAACTGTGTCTCAAAATATATAGGCTGATGACTTAAGGGGTTTATCATTAGCTAACCTAACCCACAGTATTTTAAAATCTAGATTAGATTATTATTAGGTTAATTTCAACAAATACAACAATTATGTTAGAAGTGGCTCGAATTAAAAATCTTATACATAGTATAAACGTCACCCGTCACCTCTTGTGGACAGCTGAAAACACTAACTGATTTAACTAACAAAATTTCACTTTCATCATGTTTAGCTACAAAACAACAGAAAAAAATTTATTTAGTACACTTTAAAAGTAAAATACCTTAACAACAGTGCTGTCTTTGTGTGTGTGTGTGTGTGTGTGTGTGTGTGTGTGTGTGTGTGTGTGTGTGTGTGTGTGTGTGTGTGTGTGTGTGTGTGTGTGTGTGTGTGTGTGTGTGTGTGTGTGTGTGTGTGTGTGTGTGTGGACTGGTAATCTTACGGTATGGGGACAAAATGTCCCCACAAAGATGGCAATATCCAAAATCCTTGTCCTTGTGGGGACATTTTTTGGTCCCCATGAGGAAAACATCTTATAAATCACACTAAGTGATGTTTTTTGAAAATGTAAAAATGCAGCATGTCAATCAATCAACTTTATTTATATAGCGCTTTTACAATGACGATTGTTTCAAAGCAGCGTCACAGTGTTAAACAGGACAACATTGCAACAAAATTTGATTTGGCTAGTTTAATTTAAATAGTTTATAGAATTATATATGACCATGTCTCCTGTGATGGGTAGGTTTAGGGGCAGGGGCAGTGTAGGGGGATAGAAAATACGGTTTGTACAGTATAAAATGCATTACGCCTATGGAATGTCCCCATAAAACATGGAAACACAACGTGTGTGTGTGTGTGTGTGTGTGTGTGTGTGTGTGTGTGTGTGTGTGTGTGTGTGTGTGTGTGTGTGTGTGTGTGTGTGTGTGTGTGTGTGTGTGTGTGTGTGTGTGTTGTCATAGTCAAGGTGCACAGGTTGAAGGCCCTGCAAGAGAGTCAAGCACTCTAAACAGTCACAGAGGTCAGAGTGCTGTCCCACAGCGGAAGTGCTGCTGAGTGTTTATACCAAAATTAGATGAATATGAGCAGGTGAAAGCCAGTGGGCCATACTGTTTGATACAGGCCTATGAAGGTCAGGCCGGATGGGCAGTGAGGTAGTTAAAAATGTCATATGTCAACATGATGGTAGTTACTGTTCTTTGTTTTTGCACTTTAATCGGAAGGGCTTTGTGCGGCTTAGGTCTCACCCAAAACAAAACACACCCTAATAGTAACATTAGCACCAGTACTACAAGGGTTTTCATTTTGTATTAGCCAACAAAGGAGCGGTGATTTCCTGTTTTATGAAAATAGAAATCTCACTATAATATATGTATTTTTTACAGTTCTATTATTACTAAAAACTATTCTTTAGATAGTTATTAAACCCAATATTTCTCAGTGAACTTCTAAATACACTTAGAAATGTAAAAAAAGGTGAGGAACAAATAAATCTGAACTGAAAATATGATTGTTGACTGTAAGATTATTTCACATTTAGTTTATCTGCTCTTCAATCTGAGGCTTCTTATGATTTGGCAATTCTGGGTTAGTAATACAGAGAATAAAAATGCATTAAAAAATCCATATAGGTTCATCTGTTTTGACTTAATGCAAGAGTAATCCATCTGTCATTGAGAAGTTCAACATGATTTGGTTTGCATTGGAATTCATTAAGCATCACCGTAAAGGGGGTATATCCTGCAGATGTCTGGGTTAAGTTTCATAGGGGTGTACTTTAATCTGCCACTTCCATTTCCACATTAAACCACACACACAAAAGGACCTGACGTTGACATTTGTGCTACCTTCCATTCACATGAAATGCATTTTTTATTTGTCACTGTAATATGAATATTGGATATGTTTTTTTCAGTTTTCCGGTTTAGAACAAAACCACATGCAGCAGGGACTGAATTGTACTTTTTTCTTAAAAAGTCAAGTGACTCTTTCACTTGATGCCAAAGACGATATGCACCCTGTGAAACCAATGAAGTGCTGACAGGTGGGATTTGTTGCTGTCTGTGCTACGCAGCTAGACTGTATTTAATACGAGAAATTTCAATAAGAGATTATGATTTAAGAACTTTCAGTCAAACTGAAAATTGTTTGATTGATTGACTGATTTATTTATTTATTTTAGATTTAGTTTGGATAGAGGAGCACCTATAATAATGTATTAACAACTCAAGCAAGACAAACAGCGTTTTGGTTTGGATCTAAATGTACATATCTTCAGGCTTGGAGTTGTCCACATTTGTTGTGTAAACATAAATGTGCACAGTGTGTCATTTTACTACATAGATGACATGATCCTCTTGATGTTCATGTGATGAATTCAGTTGGTAACTACATTAAAGATCAAAATTTTGGCCCTTTGATGACTATATTGACATTTCTGGTCTATTGATGATTTCCGCTATTCCGCAACCAGACTGAAGGTTTTACAAATTACATACAAATTACATTTGGATTTGACAGTGTATTTGAGGGGGGGAAGTGACGTATGTACACACATGATATTTTTGTTTTATAACATGCTTTAAAGCATAATACATCTATAAATTCAAAGAAATACTTGCCTCAGTAAATAACAGTTTCCCAGGGGATTGGTTCCTTAAGGCATACTGCATGATCTGTTTATAGGGAGCAGTAGGCCTGACTTGAGGTGTGTGGAAGCTTTAAGTAAGAGGGAAGAGGGTGTGACTGGAAGTGAAGTGAAAGTATGACATTTAAGTTATAAGGGGACACACACTGAAGTAATGCAGAGTAAAGCGTTCTTCAAACTGAATGAAAATAGTGAATTAAACTCTGCTAAAAAAGGGTACTGATGACTATATGGTAAATTAATTTGTCTCTGAAATAACAGTAATATGATTTCTGATGGCTTTCACAAAAAGAAATAAGAGACCTATAAAAGAAATAGGAAGATTTTTAACTTTACACTTTTGCAGTCTGTAAAATACTGGTATGCAGTGTATCGGTTATATAGATATTTGATTAATATAGACAATCAGATCCACTTGCACTTCAACAATACAGACTTTCCGTTTGCTATTTTCAAATCATCACCTCATCATAAATCAAACAGCACCCCTAACCTTTGACTCCCCGAAACACACCTGACTGTGCTACACCTGACAGCCAGGTGTGCCTGTTCATGTTGAGTTTTGCACTGTCCATCGATTATGTGAGTGTGAGTGGGTGTGATGTGTGTTTATAGTACGCATCAGATTACAAAGAGCAGAATTAGGTGCCGTTGACTGCACTCAGCCTTGTTGGGCTCATAGTTTGCACTAAATACTTTCCCCTGTATGTTTATGTTGGGCAGCTCCTGCTTGTTGTTCTTTGTTCCCCCTCATTACCCTAGAACTCCAAACACCAGTGCAGCCTGAAGGCAGGGGCACACACTGGAGGTCACTACAGAGGGGCATTTTATCACTGAAAACCATTTAAAAAAAGTTATGTTTGGATGGTAAACCAAGTGTGATGAAAAACAAAGATACAGGCAGGGAATTTTCAATTGACTTTTAAATTATCAGGATTTCTGAATCTTTTCAGAATCTGTTATTATGCTGTGCTCCCTTTTCATGTAAATTTGTCAATAATATTTTTTTATGAAAATGCCACATTTGCCTTTGGCCCTGCAATTTATGTTTAAAAACTGTGACATTTTCACAAAGTATTTTGTTGACCACCATGTTTATACTTGTAACGGCAAAACTCATTGTAATTATAAACAATATTTTAATTCTGTAATTGGACAAAACCTGATTTTAGTGTTTAACTGATTGATTGATTGATTGATTGATTGATTGATTGATTGATTGATTGATTGATTGATTGATTGATTGATTGATTGATTGATTGATTGTCACTAATTGCACAATAATTCTTTCTGTAAAACAGGCCGGCAATTAGTACATATTTTACAAGGTGGCTAATTCGACCTCACTCATAAGAATTTTTACGATTTGTCTAAACCCTAGTGGTGGGTAGGTTTAGGGGTGCGGTTAGGGGAAGGTAATTTGTGCAAATTCATATGAATTGGGCAACTCGCTAAATATGTAAAATTTAGCAAAAGTGAGGATGTACAAATTTGTACGAATTAGCCACCTTTGGTCGTGAGATAGCGTTGTATAACATAGTGAAAATAAGCTTTTAGCTATTTTCAACCCTTGTTATGTTCATTAAAACATTTTGAATAAACAGCTTTGTTTTTGTTAAAAAGCATGTTTTGAAAAATAATTATCAGTTATAATTATATCATAATCATAACTGTTATTTAGACCACATCTGAATGATCCTAGCAGAATTGCTATTCATATATCTTATTTGAATTCCAGACTTACTGTGACAGGATTAGTTTAAGGGTATTTATTGAGAAGAATAAAGGCTGGACATTTGAACATTTTGAAAACCCATATTGGTTGACCACTAATCAGAATTGGAGTGGCTCCCGCTGTCTGTGGATTTTATGGCTCTGATACTGAGGTGGGAAAATATAATTTCTTGTTGAGCAGTAACCTAAAAAAATAGAAATAAAAATAATTTGCACCACTAATGGTCACCCCCCACTCCTAAAGAAAATTTCTATAGGCCTACCTGTTCAGCAGCATCACAGTATAGTCCACTTTCATCAGTACAGAAGACAATAATATCAACTGAAATGCTTATCAGCTTCTGAAGTACAGCATTACTGTGGACTCATCAAAGGACTAGAGGCTGAAACCGGGGCCCCGTATCTCTGGCAATCAGAGATCTCTCTACTGAAACAGAGACTGACATGTGCAAAGGCCCACGCAAGAAAACATGGTCATGAAAATTAGCTGTGTTTTGAAAAATGAAGAAAACAACAAGGCAGATAAAAAGTGATCATTGAAAACATGTTGTACATGGTGTGTTGTTTAATCAGTTTTTTTTTTGTCAGTGAGAATAGAATATAAAAATAAGAAAATGTAAATGCTGCTTACCTTCTGAACAGTCACCACCACAATTGCAATGTTGTTGTTAAATTGTTCTGATTGTTTTAACTGCATTACATAATGTACTAAATGTAATATTTAACAGTTTAATATTTAGCCCTATCCCTAAGTATAAGCATTAGTAATAATGCAGTTTGACTTTTTAAATTATAAAATACAAGAAACATTCGCAAGCCTTTATAACTACATATAATTTATAATTTCAAGTAAAAAAAATAAAAAAAATAAAACCTTTTATAATAAATAGTTTAATACCATTGAACGTTCTGGTTTCATTCGGTGGTGATGTTTATGCGGCAGCAGCTCTTATCGGTTCTTTTCCTAATGGCCCCTATGGCTCCAGGACTTACGAGTATATGACCAGATGAGTCTCCTATCTCTGTACGCTCCAACTACGTCAGGACAGATCTATTATACAATCAATTGTTTGATCACCTTCTCTCTCATCTGTGAAGAGCTAATCAGTGCATCTCTTTTTACACACAAATGCTTTCTTTTCTACATAGAAATAAATCACTATATCAGTGTAATGTGATCACATTTCCAAACGTCCATTTTTTTTTCTCAGAAACTCCAATCATGGGAAGAAAGAAAGAGGGAAAACCATCCTGCTCCTGCTGTGCCTCAGATGTGGCTTCTAGCTAATGGCTGTTTTGCTAGTAATGCCACTTGGTGATGATCAAAAACAGAAGGGCAAAAAACATGAGAAGGAGGTAGAGTTAGGGAGAGCGAGAGAAAAGGCAAATAGCCTGATAGAATGCAGGGTTCAGGAGAGGCAGCTGGCAGATTGCTTATCATTGGAGATGCACAATATCCTGACTATAAGATGACTATCAGGAAGGCGGTGGCTTAGCCAGCAGATTCATGCCTCTTTAAGAAGACAGTACATTTTTGGCTTTCTCTTCCTACTGAGATAAGGATTCTCACGGAAAGGTGTCCTCTTCAGTTTTATCTCAATTCAAGCAAGCTCAGAACTGAGCAGTTTTTGAGAAGTCCTGCTTAATTAACAGGACACAGATAATGGGCCAGTTTTGCAATATGTGTATAATTTTGTGTCTCAATTCAGTTTAGTCTCGATTAGTCCTAGTTCCCTTAAGGTGCTTTCGCACTGGAGGAACCTTTTCATAGTTCCTTGGTGGAAGTGCCCGGATTTTGGTGTGTTTGCACCATAGGCTGTAAAAAAAAAAAAGGTTTGCACCACCGGAACTAGGAACGATTTTAGTTCTAGGAACTCTAGGATCTTTTGGGGGAACTAATTTAGCTCCTACTTCAGAGTAAGGTCTAACCCAGCATAATAGGACGCTAACAGTGACACACGACAAAAAGCCACACATATTACAGCCTATTACTCCAGAAACTAACTCTACAAACATGGAAAACAGTGATAGATGGACCTCTCAACCTTTACGCTAAAGAGAAAATCCAACACAACTTTGAGGGTACCAATCAAAACATGAGTATTTCTGTTCAGCTATAGCGACATTGGACATCAACCACACGGCAAACGCTAATATTTTTCATAGGCCTATACTGTCTACTTTCTTTGTATAACAGTTATATCTAATAACATACTAGACTGTTAAACAGACTGTAAACTAATAAAGACAGAGAATGTGAGAGCTGTGTGCTTAGGCTCTGGCGTTCTCAGCGCAGTCAAAATACTGACTGTCTGCGTTTCCATCGCATATAAAATACCGTAAAGATTAGGCAAAGTAGTCTGACCGCAACAATCACTGGTAGATACGACCAGTAGACCGATGACAAGGTTCAGGCTTTATTAAACTTATATGCGGAGGACGAAATCTGCAACTGGAAAGTCGAGCACCGGATGGAAAAACCTGAACCTTGACATTGTTCTACTGGTCGTATTTTTAAAACTCCATTGTTGATTCGAATAGCAAACAACTCTTACTGCACACACAGCAACAGACTTTTAAAAATGGTGTTTGGAATAAAATGCTGCATGGAGTCATGGAATCAAAATGCTGTGTGAACTCAACCAATAAGCATGTTCAGTGCCCAAGTCTCACCCCCGAACGTTCCTGAACTTTGGAAAAGTGCTTCATTACAGCCACTTGTTATGGTCTGACTATTGGCCTCATCATAACTTCAGTGTAGACTATACAAATGTGTCAATGTTTCATGTAATAAATAATAATAAATAAAATAAAATAAATAAATACATAATAATAATAATAAATACAAATAATAATACAATCTTTTGTAAGAAATTAAGGGTCAGGTTTACAATACATTTGTCTGTGACTTTAGTTGAAAAAACCTACACAATTGCTTTTAATTATTATTTTTCTAAAATGTAATTATTTATTACAGTCAATGTGTTAATATAAAAAAATATTACTGTAATGTTGTTGCATCCATGTTAGAAAAGCAATAAGTCACATGAGTGTGTGTTACATTCCCTTTGCCAGGGTTAAGGGGGTTTTAGGCATGACAATAAAATAAAAATAAATATATATATATATTTATATATAAACATACATATCTTAGCGGTAGTAAAATCAGGTCTGTACAGCAAAATCTATAATAAAAATGATTCGAGAAATACATTTTTAAAAGTTTTGGGTAACACTTTATTTTACAGTGTCATTGTTACAAATGTTAACTATAAATATATGCATAATTATATGCAACTAACCCTAAACCAAACCAAACCCTAATCCTAACCCTACAGTAAGTACATGTAGTTACTTAATAGTACTCAGTACTTAAATGTATAATTACAGTGTAACAAAGACACCTTAAAATAAAGTGTAACCAAGTTTTGCTTTGCATGTGACACAGTGTTTAATAGCTTAAACAGCTTGATCTTCATAGATCAGTTAGAGTTCATCTTATACTGTAGCAAGTCAAAGGCACATTGACAGGATACAATCCTAGGTCACCTCTATCTGCCACTGAACCTGCAACCACTGTGCCCACATTCCTAACAACTTGGCAACCACCACCACATCATACATCCTGTGGAGAAACGCATGTAAGCTTTAAGCGTATGGGCTCAAAACACAGCGTTGTGGTGCTACCTCTTTATTCATGAGGGCAGTTACCTGCATAATAACAACATCATGCAATGGGCAAAATTACACTGTCAATACTGCCTCTTTGTTGGTACACTTAGTACAGAGATATATTTAATCTCACCCAGTAAAGAGGCCAAAAGGTTCTCACTGTAATTTCCAAAATCATAATATTTAGTTGTGTCCCATGTTTTTTTTCCTTTCACTAATCATTTGCTGAAAAATGAAAAATAAAAAAAGACAGCCTTTCAGAGACATACTCTTAGAAAGAAGTGTTTCACTCTTTTGGTTTGTTTTGTAAACTAAAACCCATTAAAAATATCTTTAAGATGTTCTCACAAAACTTTATCTATATATAATCTTGTTTTTTTTTAAATTATTTTTTGTTTTTTTATTATTAACCAGTTTAACACCGTCCCCAGCAGCCTAGAGATCATTGCACACTGGAAGAGTATGTGCATGAAGTGATATGCTCAGAAATGTTTACTATGAATGCATGAGCCACTGATGCTGAACTGTTCAGGTTAGACTCACTGAAATGTCTTTAATCTTCCCGACAAGGCCAAAAACCATTGCCAGTTCACACTCAAGATCTCTGATCTGCACGTAGACATTACTGACGCTTATCGGCCATATGCCTATAAGCAGCCAAGAAAACTCCTGTTCATGCAGGTAACTTTGATAAAGTATCAGCATTTCCACATCATCTAAACAAGAGAGCATGTTTTGTGAATCACTGATGTCTGGAGATTGCAAAGAATGTAACTGTATACAATGACCAGACACATAAACTAGGAAGGCTTAAAATATGATGGCAGCCATTTTGCTCATCTTTGTGAAGCTGTGCTCATAATTTTGCATTGTATGCCTCAACAGATGTTCTAAGCATTGTGCTCTATCTGTTCATCTGGCATTGGGTTACAAAGAGACTGGTGGGATGTTTTGGCACAATTTTCAGGTCGGCTTGCTGTCTGTCTGGAACGCAGCCAGTTTCTTCTGTTGTTCAAGGTGCTGATGACAAACGTTATACCTAAGACAGTGCAAGTTACCAAGAATGATTAATATGCCGGCACTAAAACATGTCAGAATTGGCATTGTGCAATCCACCAATGAGTAAACAAGCCCACTCTGTCAACGTTGCAGGGTTTCTTTCTAGTTTACATATTTGAATGAATTGTCTTGTATGTCACATGTCTGGTGAATGACATCCCTCTATTTTTTATCCCTGCTTTCAATCTCAGAGTTCACTCACAGGTCTCCAAGCGTCTAACATTTCCTGTGAAGTATAGCTGTATCAAATATTCTATCTGATATTTTCAAAAGCAGCAATAAAAATAGATTTAAATAACAAACAATAAAAGACAGATATTTTTAATTAAATAATATTTATTTATTTTATTTTACTATATACTGTTCTATAGTACAAGCAACTAACCCTGAACCAAACCCTAACCCTATAGTAAGTAGGCTAATATTAATTAGTACTTATTGGTGTAATTACACAAGGACACCTTCAAATGAGTAACTGAAGTTATTATTTTTTGTCCCACACAAAACACTAAATCAACATAAAGCATACAAAATCCCACTAAGTAAGGGGTAATGTACATTGTCTCTTATTACATAGCTACTTACAAAATAGATACACATAAAATATTGCTAGAATTAATATATGAAGTGTGAAATGTTAGGAAAGACATTAAACTAGCTCAGCTAGTTTATGTAGGGAATAACTGGTTTGGAACAACAACCAATTGTAAAGTTTAGCTCTCATTATACAAAATATTTAATTGCAGAATGCTTCCAACAACCAACCAGAGCTAACAGTTGTTACTAGTAAGCTGTTTTGTATTTTCTAGTCGCCTACCTCAACATTGTGTCCTAACCAGATGCTATAAAGCAACAAACAATAATAAGCATTAGAGGTTTTGTCCTAAACAGCCATTAAGTGTGGATAGACTAATTGCTTGCTGCTAGAATCCTATCTCATCACAGTTGGGACAGACTACTACAGAATTTTGTACATTTATTTGAATCTCCAAGCAGTGATCTAACAAATACCTTTCAAAGGTGAAACACAAGTTGAGTCATTGGTTGGTTTTGAATCCCACTAGAAAACTTATCAGAACTCTTTATCAAAAAATGGGAGTTTCCTCAGAAGAGTTCTTTGATGATTTCAGCCCAAACACCACCTAAAACAATGTTCTATACAAGGTTATGTTTGATTCAGACATGGAGATTAAAAGCAAAAGCAGAATGTTTGTGGTTCAAAGGCAAGGTTGTGAAAACTTTTCTTGGGCAGAGTAAGAATGCATGCATGAAGATTTCACAGTGGTTGCTTTTCAGCTATCAGCTACACCTATGCATGGATGACATTAGGAGATGCCTTTCTGACGGTTATTATTTTTTTGATTTTTAGATTATTAATATTGTTGCAGTCAATATATCATCAGACCAATTACAGTAAAACTGTAAAAAGTATTTTTTTCCCCACATTAATTTCACACATGTCTAGTACAATTATGTGGTTTTGTTTCATTAATACACTGTATTTTTTTATTTTTTTATTGATTTAATCATTAAGAAAGGAAGTGAAATGTGACAACATGCCCCATAGGTGGGGTACATTGTAACATGTGAGGGGCACATTGTAACATGTAACATCAACTTTTTAAAATAAAATAATGGCATTTTTTAATCATTAAAAATATACTCATTTTTGAGTTTGACAACAAACACATAGCTAAATACAGCTATACAGCATAGTTCAATGAATATGAAAAAATAATTATTTCTGAACATTAACTCACTCTTTTCTCATGGTTTCTCAAAATAATTCATAAAAGTATAGAATAGCCTATAATAGAATATTTCTAAAAGGGGCTCATTGTAACAGTGTTACAACGCACCCCACCTGCACAACTTGGATTTAAACTGCGGCTGGTACCATCTGCTGTTAGATCAGCTTTAGAACCATCTCAACTGTTAAATAACAGATATAAGATTAGAATAATATCAGATTTGTCGTATTTTAAATAAACACAAACAAACAGAGATGAAAAATAAACTTAAAGGGTTACTTCAGCGATTAGCATTAAGCTTTGTATCAGTAGAAACCCGGGAGTATATTCAAATTATCGTACTTTCCCCCCTCATATGACCCTGAGAGAGAATTATGTATTTTATTTCTGGAAAATATCAAGAAGTCGTCGCTGCAGCCTGAAGCACGATGACGTAGCTGGATCAGATCCAACACGTACTGGACGCTCATGCGCGGTGGTTTCGTTCACATTTTGATGACGTCACATGCGCGCGCGCAGTTAAGAGATTTGTGAACTGGATAAATACTCAAACCGCTCGCGCAAAAACAATTTTTAATAACATGCTCACGAAATCAGGACACAGTTTGCATTTCCACTTGAATGTGTACCGGTTTTACCTTGAGGATTAAAATTACAGACAATAGGCTACTTGATTCATTTTGCTTCCACCCAACTGCAAGTATGACCAGAATATGTTACAATTTTAACTGTTTTGCATGTATGTAGAGAGAAACTAGGATAACTTCAGCATCACGATTACTTATTCATCAATAATTACGTATTATTTATCAGCAGGCTACTAGTACTACACAGGTTAGAACATCACATATACAATATTGACCATGGTCAATATTGTACAGATGATCTAACCTATGTAGTTATAATGTTCTGACCCGTGTAGTTATGCGTATACGCTGGTCTTAAGTGACACGCATTATAACAAGACTACTTTTCGCATTATAACTATGCACTAGCCATAACGAACCACCATCCAGTGCGTATTGGATCTGATCCAGCTACGTCCATCGTGCTACAGGCTGCAGCGAGTGTCTCAAAAATATAGTCATTTTCCGTCATCGGAGGAGTTTTTGGCCAGAGGCTGAAGACTACAGCCAGCAGAGGGCGCTATTTCCACATGTTTCAACATCACACTCACAGCACTCGGCTCGCGGAGCTGCGGAGATTCATGTAAACGGAGCGGTGGAGACCAAAGTAAGTGTTTTAACTTTTAAAATTAACTTCCTATGAAAGCTAAACTTCCAAAGACATGAACTGAACACGCGCCAGACTGATCACACGCTGTGCTGCAGCCGCCTCAGCTCATGTGATGAATGTAATCCGATCCTGCTGCATTTGTGCCGCTCAATCGGCTCACAGACACTTTCAGTTTTCAATTGTAGTGTCTCTAACTGAACTGATTTCACATTTCTACTACATTAATGACCCAGTTTAAATACAGATTCATCTTCCCAGCACTGAAGAACCCCTTTAAGAAATGTTTTGCTATGTTAAAATAAATGTTCAGTAATATCTTCCAAATATTTTTTTATTTTTATTTTGGCGCCATTTTTCTCTAAATAATGTTGATATGGCAACTAGTAAATACACAACGTTTTGTCATCCTGGCATGTGTGGAAAGTGTTAAACCAGGCACGTTACAACTAACCCTGCGTTAGGTTGTGCCCCACGCTCCCCTACTCTTGTTCACTCAGTCTTTGTCTAGTCACAGTTGTTAGCCTACTATGGATTGTTTGCCTGCCTTTTCTGAATGCCATTTTTAAAGTTTAAGTTTATATTTGGATCTGTTGGGTCTTCAGTCTGTTCCTGTGCACCCCAAATATTACAGATGACTAGACCAACACAAAAAATGGCTGAAGATCACCTCTTCTCCATCCACCAGAGCGGTAATCCTTAGGAGTGGTATGTGGAGGAATTTTGTGAGTATTTCTATCTGAGCTGGAGTGATCGGATGTGACTAAACATTGACTTATTCCATGTCCTTTCTCCTGGCGATTGTTATAGGTCTGTAAAAGTCGTCATTAATTATGTCCTTGATTTAAATAGTTGTGATTTCATAGTTGAGGCTGTTAATGAGGACAATCATCATCCGGTCCCTACCCGAAAGCATGTAGGCACTCCAGCTCACCCTAAACCCTCACCCTCCACATACTAGTCCATTGTGACGACCACTCTACCACAGTCACCCAATTCCACTCCAGCCAAGTGGATGTCTTCTCTCTCCGTCGAGGTTCCAGTGACATCTCCTGTCTCCATCCAGAGTCCCATGATGTCTCATGTCCCTGTCTCATGTCCTGCTGTACAGGTGCCCCTAGGGGTAGATTTGAGGATGTCTTGGTGCCCAGAGAGTCCTCCTATCTCTGTCCAGAGCCCAGTGACGACCCCTGTTTCCCTCCAGTTTTTTATTTGTTGGACACTGATTCAATTTTTACCCTTAAATGGGTTTGAGGTTTTTTATTTTTTTTTTATTTACTAATTTGGGGAACAGACACAGTCTCTATGTGATATCTAGGTGAAAGTGTCTCTATGTGTTGGGATTTATCTCTGTTAAGACAGTCCGTCTGCTTCCTGACCTGGGCCCCAGTTAGTCAACTCTAAGACTATGTTCCATATAACTGAGAAGTGCGGAACCACTCCAGGAGGGATAAAATCCATTTCTTTTAACAGGTCAGGTCTGCCCCAAAAGCCTTTCCAATCATCTATAAACCCTATGTTATTCTGCGGACATCACTTAGACAGCCAGCCATTGAGTGATGATAGTCTGCTAAGTAGGGGAGCGCTGGGCACAACCTAATGTGGGGTTAGTTGTAACACATACGGTTTAAAACTTTCCACACATGCCAGTATGACAAAATATGTACACAACCACCCTATAATGGTAAAAAGCCATTAACTCATTTTTTTTTTTTTAATCGCCATAAATCATAAGCAGTGTCTCAGAACTGGCTAAGTCAAGTCAAGCCATCTTTATATATATATATATATATATATATATATATATATATATATATATATATATATATATATATATATATATATATATATATATATATATAGTGCTTTTAACAAGTCCCATTGTTTCAAAGCAGCTTCACAGTGTTAACAGGAAAATAATGCAACAGAATGTGTACAGCCACTCTGGAGAAAACGGTGATGTTATTCAGATAATTTAAATTATCATATAGTGTCTATGCGGGTAATATCGGTAATATAGTTGAAATTTAGGTGTCCCTAACTGAGAATGCCAAAAGCCAAAGGCAACTGTGGCAAGGAACCAAAACTCCTTCAGGGTCAGAATGGATAAAAAAAAACCTTGGGAGAAACCAGGTTCAGTCGGGGTGCCAGTTCTCCTCTGGCTGATGAACAAACAGTGTATGATTATAATTCTGGCAACATTACAGTTCAGAAGTCATATTAGATAAATAGATCTTCGTAAGATTATTCAATAGATTGGAGTCGTTGTGCTGGAGAGGGGTTTATTAAGGATGTTGTGTCGATGCGGCATTTACAGGGCAGAGTTTAGTCACACACTCTCAGCAAACATTTCAGGGATGCATTGGTCATGTCGAGGCGCAGGTCCACCATCTGATCTGGATACAGCCCAGTTCCGGCTGACTGCAGTAAACCTTGGGATAAACAGAAAGACAAACATTAGGATAGATGCCATTTTTCTTATGATGTAACAAGTACATCAGGTGTTATGGGAAGTCTTCCCGGTTCTGGCTGGCCTAGATAATGCAGCCTAATAATCATTAACTGATTTGAATAATAGAAATTGACAATGTTCTATGTGTATGCCATAGTAAAGAGATGCGTTTTTAGTCTAGATTTAAACTGACAGAGTGTGTCTGCTTCCCGAACAATGTTAGGAAGACTGTTCCAGAGTTTAGGTGCTAAATAGGGAAAGGATTGACTGCCTACACTGAACTGGGCTAATGTGATCATACTTCCTGGTTCTAGTAAGAACTCGAGCTGCTGCGTTTTGGACCAGCTGGAGTTTGTTAATTGAGCGAGTAGGGCAACCATCCAGTAGAGCATTACAATAATCTAGCCTTGAGGTCATGAACGCATGAACTAACTGTTCAGCATTTTGCATTGAAAGCATGTGCCGTAATTTAGATATATTTTTAAGATGGTAGAATGCAGTTCTACAAATGCTAGAAATGTGGCTTTCAAATGAAATGTTGGTATCAAAGAGCAACTCAAGTGAGGAGGGCTTGACAGAGCAACCATCGAGTGTTAGACAGTATTTTAGGTTACTACTAGCAGAGTTTTATTTTTTTGTCCAATAATTAATCATTCAGTTTTTTCTGAATTAAGTTGCAGGAAATTACTAGACATCCAATTTTTTTTATATCAGCTATACATTCCGTTAATCTTGTGAATTGGTATGTTTCAAAATATAGAGCTGAGCATGCTTCCTAATATCTCTCAATGGTAGCAACAGTCCTAGCACTGAGCCCTGTGGTACTCCATACCGAGCTTGTGATTGGTGTGACATCTCTTCATTTACTGCTACAAACTGATAATGATCAGATAAGTATGATTAAAACCATGCCAATGCAGTTCCACTAATGCCAACATAATTTTTTTGTCTATTCAAAAGAATGTTGTGGTCGATAGTATCAAATGCTAATTGTGGTGGGGGGAGCAAACGACAGACACAGTGGGTGTGGTGTCAGACCTCGAAGAGGCATTTATTTACATAATACAACATAAAATATTCAAAAAGAGGGAAATAAAGCCCTGGAAACATGAAGGAAGGGTAGTGAATGGATAGGATGGGTCCAGGTAAGCGGCAGGGTCCGACGGCCGCACGCACTTCTCTCCGGTCCAAGGCATGAGGGGCGGTGGCTTATCCTGTTCAATCCTCGATTGCAGAGGGGAATAGCGGACCGGCATCCTGGCCCATCAGCGGCGTTGCGCGTGCTCCTGTTCGGTCCGTGGGTCCGGGGACTCATGACTATGGCACGTGGAAGTACCTCCACGCCCCCTTCCTGGATCCACAAGGACACCAGCATGCATGCATGGGGAGAGAGAGAGACTATTCTCCTGAGGAGAGACGCACTTGGCATATAACAGCGGTGGTGATGAGTCTTCATGACATTCAGGTGTGCCTCATCACTCACCGCCATTTCTCTTATAATTGCAGCGCCCCTCCTCTCTCTCTCACCCACACCAGTCGGGAACCTGGTGAAAGGCGTAGATTTCAGGGACGGGGTGGTGCTGATAATGAGATAAAACCACGATCAGATGATAAGAGTAAAGAATTTGTAACTCTGATGAGAGCAGTCTCAGTACTATGAAACGGTCTAAATCCTGACTGGAAACCTTTTCTTTCTAAGAAAGAGCACAATTGTGAAGACACTGCCTTTTCCAGTATTTTTGACAGAAAGGGTAGATTTGAGATTGGCCTGTAATTGACTAATTCTGTAGGATCAAGTTTTTTCAAGGTTTTTTAATAAGTGGTTTGATAATAACCAACTTAAAAGTTTTTGGTACATATCATAATGACAAAGATGAGTTAATGATATTAAGAAGAGCATCAATGACCTCTGGTAGCATCTCTTTTAATAGCCTAGTCGTATAGGGTCGAGCATACATGTTGTTGATTTTGATGATTTAATTAGTTCAGACAGTTCTTCTTCTCCTTTAGCAGTGAATGAATGTAATTTTTCCTAAGTGACACTATGATGATCTGTCTGATGTGATACTGTAGTAGACGGCTGCATGGTTATAATTTTCTTCCTATTATAAATCTTACACGTAAAGAAGTTCATAAAGTCATTACTGCTGTGCTGTTTACAAACATCAGAAGTTGAAGCTTTATTCTTGGTTAGTTTAGCCACTGTATCGAGTTTGTTTTCTTCTAAGAGAGTTGAGAAATAATGCAGATCTAGCAGTTTTTACAGCCTTTCTGTATGCGATTGTAATGAAATTTGTTGTTGTGGGAAGGAAGGAGGCGGGAACCGGCGAACACTCAACTACTTTAATCAAATTAATAAACAAAACGAAAGTAAACCCCGGGCAGCCCCTCACGGACGACTGCCCGCACACACATAAAACTCGTAAATCCAGGCCTGGTCCTCTCTCGTCTTGCACTGTCGTCACTCCTCCTTTTATGCTCCTGTCATCACTCCACCATGAGGCAAGACCGGTGTGGCGCACAGCTGGCGCTCATCATCATGATGAGGATTCACCACCGGCCCGCTCTCACTGTCCCTCGCCTCATTGCTTGCCACAGCGATCATGCTCTCTTTCCACGAATTATGAAAAACCTCTAGTTTTGTTTTCTTCAAGCGGCACTCCATTTTTCTGGCTGCTGTTTTAAGGGACAGAGTGTGCTCGTTGTACCACGGCGTTGGACTATTTTCTTTAATCTTCTTTAGGCGCCGGGAGCAACTTTGTCTAAAGTGCTGGAAAAAAAGAGAGTCAATAGTTTCTGTTGCAAAATCGAATTCCTTTAGGCTATCTGGGATGCTGAGGAGATGAAACTGAAAAAAGGTTGGAGACCCCTGGTTTAAAATGTCTCTAAATAACAATCCCAATGCGTCTTTTTCATATGGATATTAAAATCACCAACAATTAGGACTTTATCTGCAGCCAGTACCAACTCTGATAGAAAATCAGAAAATTCTTAGATAAAGTCTGTTTTATGCCCTGGTGGCCTGTATACAGTAGCCAGGACAAATGTCAGACGGGATTTATCAATTACACTATAAGGCTACATAAAGTGTAGGCCTAGTGTGAAGCAGCACTGGTTGATCTTTGGTTGACCAATCAGCGGGAAAGGGGAATTTCATGCAAGAATATTCAAGCCTTTCATCCATTTTCTATCCCTGAACCTTAAAATATAAAATCAAACCGAATTCTCATTTTTATTTGTTTTATTTTTTTAAATGTTTATAAATGAGCCGTTTTCTCATTTTTCAACTATATTAAATCAAAAAACGAATGAACGCAAAAGTACACGGACCGAACATTTATTTAACCATAGCAAAAGTAATTTTTTTACCTTTTTAAAAATAAGACAAATCTGATATTATTTTAATTTTATATCTGTTATTTAACAGTTGAGAGAGTTCTTTAATGCTGATCTAACCAGCAGAAGACACGAGCTGCGGTTTAAATCCCAGTTGCACAGGTGGAGTGCGTTGTAGAACACTGCATTGCAATGAGCCCCTATAGAAATATGCTATTATATTCTATACTTTTATAAATTCTTTTGAGAAACCATGAAAAAAGGGTGAATAATGACAGTCAATGATCAGAAAGTATTATTATGTTTTGAACTATGCTGTAAAGCTGTATTAGCAATGTGTTTGTTGTCAAACTCAAATTTTGTTATATTTTTAATGATAAAAAATGCCATTATATTATTTCAAAAAGCTAATTGTATTGACAAAATATTTTAGTTTGTCTTGGATATTTTTTAGATTATATCAGGAAACATTTTAAGCTGTCATTAGTCATGTTACAATGTGCCCCTCACATGTTACAATGTACCCCAGCTATGGGGCATGTTGTCACATTTCACTTTCATTCTTTCGGGGTAAATCAAGAAAAAAGTATACACTGTATTAATGAAACAAAACCACATAATTGTACTAAACATGTGAAATGAAAGTGGGAAAAAATAAATACTCTGAACCAGAAGTGGATTTATAGCCTAAAATCACAAGCATTTTAAATTAGAAACTTACAATAGGCTATTCAAAAACAGCCGACTCTCATCTTTTCTTTAGTTTTTAAACCCTTTTAAAATGAACCCTGCAGGTCATAAAGAACTTTATTTTTAAAATCTCCAAAGAAAGGAGGAGTGCTATCCATTGTGTCACATTTTATTTACCTAGATAACAAGTGTCGTTTCCATTCCTTGCTTTACCCAAAAAAGAGAAAAAAAGCCATGTGTAGACTTAGCAACAAGTAGACTTTAAATTATTTGCATCTGTGGTGAAATTACTTTGATTTTCGCATCAGTACATGTATATTTTAATGCGAACAATGTTCTGTCACTTTAATGCAGCAGTGCAGCACAGCAAAAAATCGACTCGGTACGAAAACGATCGCGCCGCACTGCTGCAGACGCACCGCACCTGGAACGGACTGACGGACAGCATCAGCGTGCAGTGTGAAAGCTGTAATCCGTTAACATGGGTAGGGAAAAAAATATGCACCGCATACGCACTGCAGACGGCTTCTCTACAAAGTGTACAATTCCCCAAGTTACTTGACTGACCTTTGATATCTTTTTCTGCTTGCGTTCCATCAGTGGACACGATGCGAGCTCGACATATTTTTTTTAAAAATGCGTAATTTTACAGCGCATGTTCTCAAGACTCGCTATATGGCAGCAAAGCCGCTAAAACGCAATCACGTGCAAATGAGCTTCCGTACTACTTATTGTGAAAGTTATTTCTTTATATTTGCTATTAGTATTATCCACACTCGAAATCCTTATGTGTTTATTAAACTATAAATCCTTATGTGTTTATTGAACTATGTGTGGACCTATGTATCGCGTCCGGTATTGGTTTGATACTGAACGTGTCATTTTGCTTGTAAATACGGGACGATTCCGTATGTCACGGGACGGTTGGCAACCCTGACGTGAATAATAATCTTAGAGAATTTACGATTAGCATTAGCCAGCACCTTTAAATTTGCTTCGTTGTCAGGCACTCTGGCTCCCGGTAAACATGTGACTATGGTGGCTGGTGTCTCTATACGTTTCGTGTAATAGAATCGCCAATCCCTTGCATTCTCACTATCCTCAATTCAAGTTTGGATGTGTGTCTCTAATTCTGAAATTTTCTTTGTCAGACTGACTATCTACCTGCTGTTGTATACCACAAACATAGCATTTATTCATAATTTTTTATATCAAATCCAAAAGTTGTTACTGAACATGGCTTGTCAGAATTGCAATTCTCATTGTTTACACTTTCATAGATGTCAGGTTTTAACATACTACATTTAAACAATATTTATATAGCCTAGTACTTTAGATTTAGCTCACACAAGTGGCAAAACTTAGGTTATAGCCTAAAATAAAAAACATTTAAAATTATAAACTTACAATAGGCTATTCAAAAACAGCCCACTCTCGTCTTTTCTTTCATTTTTAAACCCTTTTAAAAGAAACCCTGCAGGTCATAAAGAACTTTGTTTTTCCACCTCCAAGAAAGGACGAGTGCTATCCATTATGTCACATTTAAATGCCAAGTAAGGTGATGTTTCCTTGCTTTACCCGAAAAAAAAAAGAAAAAAAAAAAGCCATGTGTTGACTTTGAAACAAGAGTATATTTTATGCATCTGTGGTGAAATTACTAGATTTTCTCATCAGTACATGTTCATTTTAATGCGAACAGTGTTCAGTCACTTTAATGCAGCAGTGCAGCACAGCAAAAAATAGACTTGGGTACGGAAACGATCGCCACACTGCTGCAGACACACCGCACCTGGAACGGACAGCAACCGCATGCAGTGTGAAAGCTGTAATCCGTTAACAAGGGTACGGAAAAAAAAAACGCACCACATACGCACTACAAACGGAGTATGTGGGCGTAAGCACGGATGGCAGGCTGAAAGGCTAGTGAAATGCTAGCGTGTTGTGATAGCGGTTTAGATTTAAGCTAGCGATGTCACATCAATGTGACAGATAGTATTAGATAATATCAGATATATTGTGATGATAAAATTTTTAGAATACATAGAAAATGGAGCTATACGGAGATGCATCTAAACAATAATGCGCTGTGCAACAGTGGCGCATCCGGAAACAAAAGTCGCGGAACCCACTAAGTTGGAGGAAATTACTGTTCATCCAATTTTTCAGCTATACATTCCGTTCATCTTGTGAATTTGTAAGTTTCTTCAGCGCGTGAAGAAATATAGAGCTGAGTATCGTCAGCATAAGCTTAAACATATCTGGTTAGCTAGCTAAACCGGCTTCATGGTATAGGCTCCATTGATCTGCCATAACTTTCCACACCAGAATATTAAAAGCAGAGAAATGACAGCATTGAAGAATAAAGGCATTACAGTTGTTGCTGCAATAACCCCCTTTAACTGAATGTCGCCTTGGTTTACTAGTGTAGCAAGTTAGCTCAAAGGGGAAATATCAATATGTATTCATTATTATTGATTGTGATTAATTATGAATATTTGAATCAGTTAATGAGATTAACTTGATGTAGTTACATTAACATTACAATCAATCAATCAGTTCATCCTGTGAACTCTCAGTATTGATTATTAATTAGTTCTAAGAGAAGGGTATTTTTCATTGCCACACAAAAACAAATTCTTCTTTAGAGCTTAGAGCATGTAACAAAATCGATCATTTAAGAACCAAACATGTACTGTGCACAAGTTGTATTTACTAAATCACAAACACAATTAATCAAACAAAAGCGCATACACACAAATCATACATACATGCGGTACAATGGAAAGGGAAAGTGAATGCAAAACCAGAACAGAATAGAGGAATCAAGCTATGGGGAAAATAATCTAACACCTGGGAGAACCATCAGTTATGACTGCAAGCTCCTTCACAGCTTTAACTAACTAAACAGCGATTTTGTGTATTGTATGTTACTTGCATTTGCCTGAGCGGTTGAAGAACATTTGGACATAATATCGCAGGAGAAAGTCTTGATAGTTTGGTCCGATGGTGTTGCAGTTGCAATCAATTCCTTCTGTGTTGAGGGAAGAAGATATTATAAACTTGCATGGTTAGTTCGACTCTGGTCAAGGACGGTCTTCCAGCCTGGCCGACTTGGCCAGATGGGAGCCAGCAGATGCCGCGTGGTGTTCGTAGGTTCCACACAGGATAGCCTCTCTTCCTAGGGGTCAGTGAGCTAATCATAATTAGGTTTAGGAAGGAAAGTTTTACAATAATTTGTCTTCTAGAAGGGCTTTTGGATATGTAATTTGATTGGGAGCTAAAGTGAAGAACCTTCAAGATTCTTATAATACTAATGTGGCCCAGAGTTAGCAAAATGTAAGGTAAATTACAAACAAATGGGGAACGCCATTTGGAGTTTGTAGAGACCAAACATGCCATACACATGATTTTTGTTAACCATAAAGTGCGTATCATATGCACGCCAAAAACGACGTACCATATGCACGCCAAAACTCATTTTGGCATATACATTCTACGAGATTGCAAACTCGTACTATTTATACGCATTGTCATGAGATTGTGTTGGTTAATAGATAGACCAAACTCTCCCTGGTGAAAAAAAGTATATTTTATTGTATTTAAAATATATTCTCTTTTACAATAGAATATTGAAAATATACTAACAAAAAATTTACCATCTCTTAATATATACAAAGTATATTAGCATCAAATTTTCACGATAAAACTTTAAACAGGCTTTAAGATAATTTTGTTTTAGTAAATTTTCCAAAAAATATATTTTAGAGAAATATACTTTAATTGAAAGTTCTGTGTACTTTTGTAAAGTGTACTTATTTGAACATTACTCTAAAATATTTTTTTTGTATATTTGAATATGCTCAATGCACTAAAAGCATATTTTAAAAAATACATAATTCATATCATTAAGCTGTAGTATATTTAAAGTTAAATAATGTTTAAGGTTATTTATTCATGCTTAAGTGTTCAAATTAAGCATGAATAAATAAGTGTTAAATGATGACTAATGCACTTAAAGAACATTTTTAAATATATGCAGTGTATGCTATAAGCCCTACTTTAGTTGTGATTTTAGTGTAAATATGTTTAATAAGTTTACAGTGGCAGAGAAGAATCGTGTTACAATCGTACACACACATCTATATTAAACCAGTTAAGTAGTTGAGTCTTATTGGAATTCAAATGTCTCTTCAATTGGTCTGTGACCAATCAGATTGTGTTGCTCAATGCCTGCAGCCAATCAGAGGCAGAGCTGCTGACAGTACTCGTCTGGCTGACAATGGCTCACTCGCGGGAGGTTTGCAGCCTTGCAGGTGAAGTACAATGTTGCTTTACATTATTTATTTAATGAAACATTGAGAGTGGAAAGTACATGGCACATTCTTCGACCAGTTCAGTTACATCACATCGCAGCCTGACCTTGATGGTGACGATAATAAAATGGAATAAATTGGAATAAAATGGCCTAACGTTATGCAATGCCGAAAGAACCGGAGAAAAGGTCCTGCTGTTTGGAAGTAAGTAATAAGTAAGACTAATGTAACTAAACGTGAATAAAAAGTTGTATGAACATGCACACGACCTTATCTCTTGTATATTCTGTGAACAGATTCTGTTCTTCACGAGTGTTTGGTGTCAGCTGTCTCTGATGATGTGTAAGCGGTCATTGCAACTGTAACAATCAGCAGCTCATCAGAAAATGGAATATAATATGTAATTTATATTTATGAATAGAGATGGTCAGTGGAATTAGTTCAATAGTTTTCCAACATCTTCCAGTGTTCATTTAATGAAAAACATAGTAAGTTAATTTTGTTTAGCTTTGCTGAAACCATGTGAAACCATTAAATAAAAACCGTTGGGCTTGTTAATGAAATGAATCTTCATTAGTTATTTGTGTTAGATTTAAAGGTGTCATGAACTGGCTTTTTAAAAAATGTTATACTGTTGTCTGAGGTCAACCTCAAAAACATCATAATGAATAAATAATAGGCTATTTTCTACACTGGTTTTGAGGCTCTCTCCTGAAAGATGGGTTTTGATGGGCATGCCACACTGGAGACTTGGAAGTAATTGCCCACGGCTAGGATTGGATACGATTTGCATATTTAATGAGCTTCAGCTCCCCTGTCAGTTCAGTTCACATTAGGGAGGGATCATTTTGAAAGCGGCAACCGTAATGATTCTCTCGGTCACAGGGCTCGTAAACGTTTTTTACAAACAAACCTAAAGATTTATTTCTCATCCACCCGAGATTGATTTAAATATTTTTTCTGTATTACATGTTACATGGCCCGCACGATCGGTCAATAAGCACGAATCGCACTCACGCACACACACACACACACACACACACACACATACACGTGTGCGCGCGCACCCAGATCAAGAAAGGAATATTATTTCACTATCTGAGATTCATCGGCCTGCCGATGGTCTTACGTTTTGGTAGCCATCTGGAAAACACACAGCCCAGGGACTACTATTACATATAAAAAAAGACATTTACTCACATAAGTTTGTTGCACCATTCCTGTCGAATCCAATATAGAAGGCACAACACTGTGTCTGCAAATCCAGCACCTGAGACTTGTTTACAAACGATTCCGCAGTGAAATGAAGCGAACACACGTACTTGCTGGAACTTCATTAAAAAATAAATGAAGTATCACACATTACTAATATTAGTATCCGAAGGAAGCTTAGTTGGTGGGTGGGGCTACTGAATTACACATTACTTATTATTCTGTAGAGGCCGTGTTTCGTCGCGCAATGCCAGTATGAAGCACTCTAAAACTTACAGGATATTCTTATATTACCATGACCTTTCATATATCAAAAGCTCAAGGGAAAGTTGATTTCTCAATTCATCACCCCTTTTATATATATAGACACTCACCTAAAGGATTATTAGGAACACCTGTTTAATTTCTCATTAATGCAATTATCTAATCAACATCAATCACATGGCAGTTGCTTCAATGCATTTAGGGGTGTGGTCCTGGTCAAGACAATCTCCTGAACTCCAAACTGAATGTCAGAATGGGAAAGAAAGGTGATTTAAGCAATTTTGAGTGTGACATGGTTGTTGGTGCCAAAAGTGGGTATTTCACAATCTGCTCACTTTTTTGGGATTTTCACACACAACCATTTCTAGGGTTTACAAAGAATGGTGTGAAAAGGGAAAAACATCCAGTATGCGGCAGTCCTGTGGGCGAAAATGCCTTGTTGATGCTAGAGGTCAGAGGAGAATGGGCCAACTGATTCAAGCTGATAGAAGAGCAACTTTCACTGAAATAACCACTTGTTACACACTTTAGGCCCCTTAGTGCCAGTTGGGCATCGTTTAAATGCCACGGCCTACCTGAGCATTGTTTCTGACCAAGTCCATCCCTTTATGACCACCATGTACCCATCCTCTGATGGCTACTTCCAGTAGGATAATGCACCATGTCACAAAGCTTGAATCATTTCAAATTGGTTTCTTGAACATGACAATGAGTTCACTGTACTAAAATGGCCCCCAGAGTCACCAGATCTCAACCCAATAGAGAATCTTTTGGGATGTGGTGTAACGGAGCTTCGTGCCCTGGATGTGCATCCCACAAATCTCCATAAACTGCAAGATGCTATCCTATCAATATGGGTCAACATTTCTTAAGAATGCTTTCAGCACCTTGTTGAATCAATGCCGCGTAGAATTAAAGCAGTTCTGAAGGCGAAAGGGGGTAAAACGCAGTATTAGTATGGTGTTCCTAATAATAATTTAGGTAAATATATATATATATATATATATATATATATATATATATATATATATATATATATATATATATACATCGGTCCTTCTAAAAAAATTAGCATATTGTGATAAAATTTCATTATTTTCCATAATGTAATGATAAAAATTAAACTTTCATATATTTTAGATTCATTGCACACCAACTGAAATGTTTCAGGTCTTTTATTGTTTTAATACTGATGATTTTGGCATACAGCTCATGAAAACCCAAAATTCCTATCTCAAAAAATTAGCATATCATGAAAAGGTTCTCTAAACGAGCTATTAACCTAATCATCTGAATCAACTAATTAACTCTAAACACCTCCAAAAGATTCCTGAGGCTTTTAAAAACTCCCAGCCTGGTTCATTACTCAAAACCGCAATCATGGGTAAGACTGTCAACCTGACTGCTGTCCAGAAGGCCATCATTGACACCCTCAAGCGAGAGGGTAAGACACAGAAAGAAATTTCTGAATGAATAGGCTGTTCCCAGGGTGCTGTATCAAGGCACCTCAGTGGGAAGTCTGTGGGAAGGAAAAAGTGTGGCAAAAAACGCTGCTCAATGAGAAGAGGTGACGGGACCCTGAGCAAGATTGTGGAGAAGGACCGATTCCAGACCTTGGGGGACCTGCGGAAGCAGTGGACTGAGTCTGGAGTAGAAACATCCAGAGCCACAGGGCTACAGGTGCCGCATTCCCCAGGTCAAGCCACTTTTGAACCAGGAACAGTGGCAGAAGCGCCTGACCTGGGCTACAGAGAAGCAGGACTGTCGCTCAAATTTTGCATGTCATTCGGAAATCAAGGTGCCAGAGTCTGGAGGAAGACTGGGGAGAAGGAAATGCCAAAATGCCTGAAGTACAGTGTCAAGTACCCACAGTCAGTGATGGTCTGGGGTGCCATGTCAGCTGCTGGTGTTGGTCCACTGTGTTTTATCAAGGGCAGGGTCAATGCAGCTAGCTATCAGGAGATTTTGGAGCACTTCATGCTTCCATCTGCTGAAAAGGTTTATGGAGATGAAGATTTCGTTTTTTTCAGCACGACCTGGCACCTGCTCATAGTGCCAAAACCACTGCTAAATGAGTTACTGACCAGTATTACTGTGCTCAATTGGCCTGCCAACTCTCCTGACCTGAACCCGATAGATAATCTGTGGGATATTGTGAAGAGAAATTTGAGAGACGCAAGACCCAACACTCTGGATGAGCTTAAGGCCGCTATCAAAGCATCCTGGGCCTCCATAACACCTCAGCAGTGCCACAGGCTGATTGCCTCCATGCCACGCCGCATTGAAGCAGTCATTTCTGCAAAAGGATTCCCGACCAAGTATTGAGTGCATAACTGAACATAATTATTTGAAGGTTGACTTTGGGGTTTTCATGAGCTGTATGCCAAAATCATCAGTATTAAAACAATAAAAGACCTGAAATATTTCAATTGGTGTACATTGAATCTAAAATATATGAAAGTTACATTTTTATCATTATGGAAAATAATGAACTTTTATCACAATATGCAAATTTTTTGAGAAGGACCTGTATGTTTATATATTTCTCAAGTGGTTATATATAGGCTATATGGATTTAAGGTGGTTTATTTGTACTGTTCAAAAAGAAGTAAGTGAGAGTCACAACTCTCGGCAACTTCCTTCTGGCCATAAAGCTTATCAGTCTCCATGTGTCCTGGAACAAGAGCCCCGGTGTTAGCTCCACTAGGGGTGTTAGTTGCAGTTTTGGGGAATGGGTGACAAACCTTTTTTGGGAAAGTGAGTTTGCTGGATTATTTGTTAAGTATAATTAATAAATAATTGTGTCTGATTTGTCTTAGTCATTACACCAGGGAGCATTCGGATAAAAAGTAGTCATCTAAAGACAACAGGCAATACTACACACAGTAGATAGAACCCTGGTTAACCACTGAGTTCACGTAACACTCTCATCTCAATAGTAGTAATCGATTCCAATTAAACTTTTGATTTCCCCCCGGGTATATGAACCTGGCTAATGAATAAGTGAACAAAAAATCTAAAAAAGCTGTGCACTCCTGAGCTTTGATGTGAACAGAACTGATATAGCTTCAGACACATTAATGGTCAGGGTCACGGAAGACAAATCAGTGCAGGATTCTCGATATGACGTGCAAGACACGACTCTTTCCACTATGTTTGACCATCTCTGGTGGTCTGGAACAGTGAAATAGAAGAGTTGTTATTCACTTTGAGTTAGTTCAATGTTAATTCAGTTCGACTGAATAGCAGTGTCGATGTTGCATAATTTATGAATTATGAAACAATGTCAAATTAGCTATAAAGCAGCTCTACAGAAGACATGTCTTCGTCCAGCTCAATTCAGGTTTGAATGTCAGTGCAGTCAAATCACTAATATAACTATATTAAGTGTCTTTAAACCCCAGCTAAGCAAGCCAGAGGTGACAGTGGAAACAAAGGAAACCAAACTCCATCAGGTGACAGAAATAGAGAGCAAAAAAAAAAAAAAACCTTGGGAGAAACCAGTGGCTGGTATTTGATATCAATCTACAGTATTTTGTGAGACTGAAAGAGTTCACTAGCTCTCTACATGCTTCAACTGACACATTTTAATTTTAAAAACTTTCTTTCTCATCCCATAATCATTTAACAAATGTAGGCCTACTATGAACCCTTGGCATAAAGAAATTCTACATGCCTTTGGCCAGCTTAAAGTTAAATGGAAAACGTTACTTTCACAAATATAAATAAATGCCTGTGCACTGATTTTAAAAAAAATCTTACAGAGATTTTTTTACAGAGAAAACTAAAAAAGGTGTTACAAAAATCTTACAACTGGTGTTGAGCCAGAAATAATGCAGATTCCATGATCATTTGGATTAATTTGTTGTCTTAAATAAGTCGCCCTGTTTTATTGCTCAGAAATCTGATACAATAACACCTAAAAAAGTTATGTCTGTGTAAGGGTGGATTAATTTTAAATTGATTAGCACAGTAATGCTGAAAAACTCAGTGAAAGGTATTGAAATATACAGTTATATTTAGGATATTTAGTTGACTTGCTACTAAGTGCCTCAAACAAAACAATTTTTCAAAGATCTGATGCCTTTTATACAAATCGTGTTCTTTCTCAGTGCATCAACATGATATTTTGGATTGATTGGATTTTTAATATACATCCTCACAGACTACCAATGTTTTACAAATTTCAGTTAATGGGTTAATGGGTGTGAGTGCTGCAAACTGGGGCCATAAGAATTGTGTCTTACTCCATGAGCTCATGTCTGCTGCTGATATAGGGATTACCTTGTCATATCCCACTTAATACAAGTCTTTGCCGGCACAGCACCTCCTTCTAAATGGGCATCAATTCTCCTTCCGCCCAACAAAGTTCATAGACTTATAGTCAAACACACACTCATATACACATGCTCTTTCTGTCTTTGCGACATACAGTCTCCTCACTCAAAGCCTCTTTCAGCACCTACGCAGCATTTAATTCAACATTACTGGGAAGCATTACAACTTATCCTGTGTGTACATGTCCCCAAGATATATGCTTTATTCTGATGCTCAAAATACATTGCATTTATTCCATGCTGTTTATACAATAATAAAAAGTACAATATCCAAAAACATTATTTTTTGGGGTTGCTATGTTGAAGTTGTCCAATTGCAGAATCAAAACTAAGAATGTGCACTACAAGTCAAAATTTTGGATGCACCTACACTGTAAAAAACTAAAAAGGTGTCATTTTAACTGTAAAATTTTGTAAAAACGTAACAGAAAAAAAATAGGTTAACAATAATTTTCCGTACTGTATACAGGGAAAAAATGTAAAAGATCTAACCGGACATTTCATGTAATTCTACAGTAAAATGTTGTTAATTGTACAGTTTTTAGAAGTAAAAAAGAACAAATCAATATATAATTTACAGTGAAAAACTATAAACTGACATTCCCATAATTTCCTACGTGACACTTCACATTTTTAAGGTATTTTGTTTGAATAATCGGTAAGTTAATAGTCATGTGCCCCAACAAGTAAAGTCATACCATAAAGACTCCTTTGTAAATCATTAGCTAATGATTAATTAAAGCAGACAACTGGAAGTTGAAATGCATGGCTTTGACCTGTTGTGGTAATTAACACATTAATTTACATTATTAGTTCATAAAATATGTTATTAAGGAATTAATGCATTATTACACATTTAACTAATAACAATGTAATGATTACTTAATCTATTAATCATGTCGAATCTTCATTAGTTGCTGATGCAGTAATCATTAATAAATGAGTTAGTTAACCATTAGTAACACATTAACTCATCATTATCTGTGCATTAGTTAAGCATGAATTAATGCATATAAGTGCACCCTTAATGTAAAGTGTTACCGAATAATCAATAATTTCTTAATAGTTTTTGTTATCAGTTATGTACATTTGGGTTGTTTTGATTTGTTTTTACGTGAACAAATCTGCACACATTATATATACTAGTATATACTTCTGAGTGTGAAAAAGCTACTTGTGACGAATTTATCCATAATTTTACATGTGGTGTACTCTTTTACCTCCTGCACTATTATGATGGTTGTCAGAATATGTTAAAAAACAGATGTAGCAGTGTGCATTGTTGAATTTAAATAAAAAAATATCTAGTTTGTAAATTGCAGCTTTATACTTTAAAGTATACAGGTTGTTCATGTTTACATTTTCACTACATTTTTTAATTTATTTTTTTAATAAAAGATAAAAGATTTCCTAAATCTTGATGTTTCTAACGAGCTTCTGCTTCTTGCAGTTGTGACATATGTGTGAATATGATGTACACCGCTTTCAAGTAAAGTACAGAAGTGCAGCTGTTTTCTCTGCATTGGTCTGCCCTTAAGAATGGGTGACTGAATATTGTATCAAAATACAATATTCAGGTAAATATCAACTACACATGAGGAAGAAACGTTGCACATCAACCATGGTTCCCGCACCAAAGATCAAGCAAAAGTGAGTAAAGTACGGGTTTTACAAAAATCCATTAGCACCATGTTTTAGTACAGAGACAAAACATGGCTAATGTACTTTGCTCTCTCTATGAACCAGGAAGCTACTATGTATATGGCTTAAATAACAATAAGAGCAATGAGGAGAAAGGGAGAGAAAACAGAAAAAAAACTTTAAGGGAGAGGGAAGTGTTTGAGAAGTGCTGTGACACACACCTGCTTGGCTTCTCATTTTACCAAAGTGATGTCTGTAACCTGCTGACTCGGTAAGGTTCAGTTCTCTCAGGGGTCATGTTCGAGTAATCACCATGTATGTGCTGAGAGAGTTGAAGTGCTGAAAAGTTGCGCAGGCTTCATACACTCATTCCAGCTTCTGCAAGAAGCAATTGTGAATTTTATTGAAGTTTCTGAGGTTGATGATCCTTATTGTTAATATTCAACTATATTACTGATTCATCTGCATTGACACTATATGATAATTGAACTGAGCTGGATGACATAATTGTTTTCTCCAGAGGGGCTGTAGTCAAGTCAAGTCAACTTTATTTATATAGCGCTTTTAAAAATGCAGATTGTTTCAAAGCAGCTTCACAGTGTTAAACAGGAAAATAATGCAACAGAATATATTTTGATTATCATACAGTGACAATGTTTGCTTAGATCTGTAATTAGATCAGTAATTTAGTCTATATGGTTAATTTAGTTTAATAATTACATTTATTTGGAAATTTAGTTGAAAAATTTAATGTCCCCAACTGAGCAAGCCAAGCCAGAGGCGACAGTGGCAAGGAAACCAAAAACCCCTCATTTGACCTAATGGTGAAAAATAAACCTTGGGAGAAACCAGGCTCAGTCTGGGTGCCAGTTCTCCTCTTGCCAATTAACAAACAGTGATTTATTAATATTATTCTGGCAATTTTACAGATCAGAGGTCATATAAGTTCGGAATATTCTAAAGATCTGAGGCAACACGCCGGAGACGGGTTTATTGAGGATGATGAATCGATTAAACAATTACTACCTTACCCGAATATAAGTCAAGGTTTTTGTCCTAAAAATAGGCTGAAAAATGGGGGGTCGTCTTATATTAGCGATTTAGACCAAGGGGGACGATAGGTTACGTAGTGAGTGAAAGTTTACAGCATGCTGACAACTCAAGTAAACCGCGTTTACATGACTTTATTAATAAACCGGGTTATTTCCTTGTTGTGACGTCAACAATAATAATGTCCGTATCTGACTCTGAGTATTCCAAATGTTACGTCAGTTGTGATGCACATGTGCACCGTGTCAGCGGGAGATTTACGGCTCATATTATCCCTCATGCAGTTACAGATGCAGCGTTTTGACTGAACCTCTTCTACTTCTGCTGCATGAGATGAGAACACAATTTACAATGTTTCTGGGTCTTAAAAGAGTTTGCGTTTGTGATCTATGTCCTTATTTCGTGCAAAACGCTAGCTCGCTCTGTCTGGATGCATTTACATTTGCTCTCACACTTCAATAGAGATTGCTAATGTGTCGTCATCATGACGTATTCCCAGTGGTGAACGCAAAGCATTTTGGGAATCCGCGGCACAAACGGGCGCCAGACTTCTTTCCATGGAGGGAACGTCTACCTGCTGTTATAAACTGCAATAGTCATTCTCACGATAGAAGTGGCATAAAGTTGTAGGTTACAGTTTGACAAAATCACAATGTTGTGTTTTATTGTGAGTACACAAATAAAGGTAAACACTTTGCAGTTTGAATGATGTCCTGTATGAACAAAATGACGGAGTAGGCTATGTTGTTATGTTTCCACTGTTCGATTGCGCCTGCGCCTCTCTCTCTCACACACAAACGCACACTCTCACACACTGAGACAGGGACTTTGACTTAATCGTTTGTGCGGTACGTGCCGTGCAGGTATACAGAGATGTGTAGCGAAGTGCGCGCTGTCCTATTCCCGTGAAATTAAATAGGGCAGCGAAAAGATCAGGGCACGGCATCCCATTGACCCTCTACAGTGCATTAAAAGAATGTTAATGTTAAAGAATGTTTTGATAGACTAGACTAGAGCAATTTGCCTGGCCTGGCCCGAATTCCGACATTACAGCTACTCAGATTTTTTCCCTGACATTTTCAGTCAGTTGCACTTCCACTGTTGTAACATTACTTCTAACTTCAACTACTGTTCTCGGAGCAGCCTCAACTAAGATTGGTTCTGATTACTAGCTGGCTGGGACTTTCTGGTTCTCTGATGTTTGCCTCTAATTGTGACATCATATCTCGTCTTTGCTTTAGGATTTAGTTTTAGGCGATATGGTCCGACAAGTTCGGTTCGATATGGTTCTTTAGCCCGCTGCATTTTGTAGGATTATATTCTGTTTTTCTCTCTAATTTTTTATTATTTTCATGCCAGATCACTAGCCTAGGGGTCACTAGGGGTCGTCTTATATTCAGAGTCGTCTTATATTCTGGTATATACGGTAAATATAAATAATTTGAAACATCGGAGTCATTATGCCGAACACAGGTTTTATTGAGGATGCCGTTTTGATTAAACAATTACGTAAGTGCAATATTCGAAAGATCTGCGTTAAATCGCTGGAGTCGGGTTGTTTTGAGGATGATATATCGATTTAAAGAATTATTAACTAGGAATATTCAAACAATCGGAGTCATCACGCCGGAGACAGGTTTATTGAGGATGCCGTGTCGATGAGGCAGCTTAAGGGGGAGTCTAAATAACACGGTCTCTGCAGACACTTCAAGGTTATGTGTTGGTCACATCTGGGTGCAGGTCCACCATCTGATCTGGATACAGCCTGGATCCAGTTGACTGCAGTAGACCTCGGGATAAAACAGAGAGACTAACATTATGGCGTAGATGCCATTCTTCTGTTGATGTAACAAGTACATCAGGTGTTATGGGAAGTGTTCCCGGTTCCGGCTGACCTAGTTAATGCAGCCTAGTAATCATTTATTTGAAAAAGTATTTTATGTGTATGCCATAGAAAAGAGATGTGTTTTTAGTCTAGATTTAAACTGACAGAGTGTGTCTGCTTCCCGAACAATGCTAGGAAGACTGTTCCAGAGTTTAGGTGCTAAATAGGAAAAGGAATTGACCACCTGCAGTTGATTTTGATATTCTAGGTATTATCAGCTGGTCAGAGTTAAGAGACCGCAGTAGACGTGATGGAGTATAATGTGTTAAGATCTCGCTCAAGTACTGGGGAGCTAAACCATTAAGTGCTTTGTAAGTAATAAGCAAGATTTTAAAATGTATGTGGTGTTTAATAGGGAGCCAGTGCAGTGTTGACAGAACCGGGCTAATGTGTTCATACTTCCTGGTTCTAGTAAGAATTCGAGCTGCTGCGTTTTGGACCAGCTGGACTTTGTTTGTTAAGCGAGCAGGGCAACCACCCAGTAGAGCATTACAATAATCTAGCCTTGAGGTCATGAACGCATGTACTAACTTTTCAGCATTTTGCATTGAGAGCATGTGATTTAGATATATTTTTAAGATAGTAGAATGCAGTTTTACAGATGCTAGATGCAGATGCAGTTTTTAACATGGCTTTCAAACGAAAGATTGGTATCAAAGAGCACACCCAGGTTCCTAACTGACCACGAGGACTTGACAGTGCAGCCATCAAGTGTTAGACAGTATTCTAGGTTACAACTTGTGGAGCTTTTTGTCCAATGATTAAAAATTCTGTTTTTTCTGAATTAAGTTGCAGGAAATTACTGATCATCCAATTTCAGCTATACATTCCATTAATCTTGTGAATTGGTAAGTTTCTTCAGGGCGTGAAGAAATATAGAGCTGAGTATCATCAGCGTAACAATGAAAACTAACGCCATGCTTCCTAATGATATCTCCCAATGGTAGCATGTACAGGGTGAAGAGCAACGGTCCTAGCACTGAGGCCTGCGATATTCCATACTGAACTTGTGATCGGTGTGACATCTCTTCATTTACTACTACAAACTGATAACGGTCAGATAGGTATGTTTTAAACCATGCCAATACAGGCCCACTAATGCCTAAATAATTTCTATTCAAAAGAATGTTGTGGTCGATAGTGTTGAATGCAGCGCTAAGATCGAGTAACACTAACAAAGAGATACAACCACGATCGGATGATAAGAGTAAATCATTTGTAACTCTAATGAGAGCAGTCTCAGTACTTTGATACGTTCTAATTCCTGACTGGAAATCCTCACAGATGCCATTTCTTTCTAAAAACGATCATAATTGTGAAGACACTGCCTTTTCAAGTATTTTTGACTGCCGAATCAAATTCTGTTGCATTATTTTCCTGTTAACACTGTGAAGCTACTTTGAAAGGAAGTACGCTGGCAATATCGCATTATGTTTCTGCTTCGGAGCCAATAGCATCTACTCTTCACTCCACAAAGACTTTTGAGACTCTGTCAGCTTCTTCGAGATGAGCAGCCTTCCAGTTGGTGTTGGTGTTATGGTGCATTCCAGCGATCGCATACTTCCTTGCTGTTGATCTGTGCAGTGGTCTGCATCCAGCTGGTGTGCGTTTCAGCATCGACTGCGAGGTTTCCTCTCACTAAAAGAGCTCACACGTGGCACATCCTTTTCAGGATTTATCGCTCGTGTGCTTCTGGGTGCGGTCGGTCTCTGCTGCCTTCTAATGGGCACAATCACTGCCTGACGTGCTTGAGTTTTCAGCATGTTCAGGCAGTGCTTGTGGATGATTCATGTTCCCACTGTGGTAACATGGCCATTTTGGTGTTACGATCAAGACTCTGCCACACCCCAATCTGCTGTCTCCACGAGAGGCAACACTTTGGCTGGTGGCCAGAGTGATCTGAGCGTGACAGTGTGGAACAAAGCTCCGACGCTCATGCCTTGGCACACACCCCCTTCTAATGCACCGTACCCGCCGTGCTCTCAGGCGAGTACATCGGAGCCGGCTCCTGCCATCCCGACTGTCTCGTTTGGTGCCGCAGAAGAAGAGATGTCGATCACCGCATCTCAAGGTGGGCTAGAGTCATCTGAGGATGATGATTCAGCTATGCTGCCGCCTCCTGGTGGTCCAGCATTGCCCAAGTCGGACCCAGAGTTGACTGCCATCCTCCCCCGCTCAACATAGAGTCTTGGGTTGGAGTGGAACCCTCCGCCCCGACCTTCGCCTTCACTGCCCTCGATGGGGCTGCGGCCAAAGGGTACACTGGGGTTGCGATGCAACTGTGTCAGTAGAGTGCTTCAACCTGGCGTAGCGACCCAAAGCACCCCTTCAAAGCCTGTAGATTCACATCAACCTTGGTGGCAAAGACCTACAGAGCTGGCCGCCACCTCTTTGTATGCCAAAACAACTCTTCAGGCCTACCAGGCCAAGTTGCTGTGCGACATGCACGAAGGCAGGGCTGACCCAGGACTCAGAGATGAGTTGCGTGCTGCCACCGACCTCGCTCTCCGGGCGACGAAGGTGACCGCACACTCCCTGGTTTAGGTGATGTCCACAGCTGTGGTCCAGGAGAGACACCTATGGCACAACCTGGCCGATATGCATTGTGGCCAGCAGACCCAGTTCCTCGACGCTCCCATATCCCAGGATGGGCTATTCGGTGGTGTGGTTGAGAGCTTCGCCCAACAGTTCTCAGCCGCCCAGAAGCAGACCGAGGCTATTAAGCACATACTGCCCCGGCGGCCAGCTGCTGCCTCCACCCAGCCGCCGGCACAGTCAACTAAGCCTGCTTGCCACTGAGGGCGCCCTCCAGTGGCTCCCGCCCCTCATGCGCCACCCCAGCAGCAGCCTCCAGCGGGGCTGCACAGAGGAAGCCGCAGGAAAGCACCCCAGTCTGCTCCAGCCCTGCAGCCCGCAAAGAAATGCCAGGCTAAGCTGCACTCCTGATGCGGACAGCTCAGGGATGGGCAGTTCTTTCCAGGAGATGGCAGGAGGGCCACTCCTTCCCCCGGTGGAGGGCCGGGGGAGAATCTTTTGTTCAGCTGCTGGCCCTCGGGTCAGCAGCACCCCAGTGTGGTTAAAGAAAGAACTGACAACCCCATCCCTAAGCACACAGAGACCAGTGATGGCAGTGTGCGCCACTCTCCACACCACTCTCGTCCCTCTCTGTCTCCAGCCTCCTCTCAGAACAGACCCCAGTGGAACGTGTGTCCTTCCCTGGTCTCCTCTGTCAGGATGCAGCCGTTAACTGTGCCCCCAAGCCGGGACGCTAAGCCTCCCACATCTGGGTCGGTAGAGCTGCCTCGCTGCCCACCAGGGGTACGTCTGTGGTCCGAATGACCTTGCTGGTGGAGTTCCTGGGAGCCTGGCTTCAGCTTCCGGGACTGTCCCGCTTGGTCGCGACGACCATCAGGCTTGGCTACGCAATTCAGTTAGCGCAGGCTCCTCACCGTTTTCGGGGAGACCGATACACCATGGTCACACACCCCATTCGGGCTATCTCTGTCCCCTGCGTCTTCACGAAGGTCGTCAAGGCAGCCCTTGTGCCACTCAGGCAGCACGTGGTTCGCATCCTGAACTACCTCTACGACTCATACTAAGTCACTCTCGAGAGCATGTGTGCGAACACAGAGATTATTCAACACTTAGCCCATCTGGGCCTTCGGGTCAACTGGGAGAAGAGCAAACTCTGCCCACTGCAGAGGATCTCTTTTTTTCGGTATGGAAATCAGCTTGGTCGCCATGTACGCGCTGCTTACGAGCAAGTGCAGTCACTGCTTACTTGCCTCCGTCAAATCGAGAGCAAGAGTGCCGTTCCACTGAAACTATTTCAGAGGCTCCTGGGGCATATGGCATCTGCAGCCGCGGTAACGCCGCTCAGATTGCTTCATATGTGACCGCTTCAGCACTGGCTTCGCGATCGAGTCCTGAGATGGGCATGGCAAACGGGCACGCTTCGGGTCCAAGTGACTCGGGCCTGCCTGCAAACCTTCACCCCGTGGTCGAACATCAGCTTCCTACGAGCCGGTGTGCCCTCAGAACGAGTTTCCATGGATATTGTTTCAAAAGATGTCTCTGCCACGGGCTGGGGTGCCATGTGCAATGTACATGCTGCCGCGGGCTCCTGGACAGGACCCCAGCGCCTCCTGCATTTCAATTGCCTCGAGGTGCTGGGAGTACGGTTCACCCTGCACCACTTCCGAGCATTGCTCAGGGGTCAACATGTACTAGTCCTCTTTTTAATATCATTAATTCATCTGTCATTAGAATATGTACCAAAAACCTTTAAGTTGGCTATTATTAAACCACGTATTAAAAAACTTGATCCTACAGAATTAGTCAATTAGAGGCCAATCTGAAATCTACCCTTTCTGTCAAAAATACTTCACAATTATGTTCCTTTGGAGAAATGGTATCTGTGAGGATTTCCAGTCAGGATTTAGACCGTATCTTAGTACTGAGACTGCTCTCATCAAAGTTACTAATTATTTACTCTTATCATCTGATCGTGGTTGTATCTCTCTATTAGTGTTACAGATCTATCGACCTGTACATGCTACCATTGGGAGATATCATTAGGAAGCATGGCATTAGTTTTCATTGTTATACTCAGCTCTATATTTCTTCACATCCTGAAGAAACTTACCAATTCACAAGATTAACGGAATGCATAGCTGATATAAAAAATTGGATGACAAGTAATTTCCTGCAGCTCAATTCAACTCAATTCATTTTTTAATTTTTAATCATTGGACAAAAAAGCTCCACAAGTAGTAACCTAGAATACTTTCTAACAGTTGATGGCTGCTCTGTCAAGTCCTCGTCGTCATTGAGGAACCTGGGTGTGCTCTTTGATACCAATCTTTCATTTGAAAGCCACGTTTCTAGCATCTGTAAAACTGCATTCTACCATCTTAAAAATATATCTAAATTACGGCACATGCTCTCAATGCAAAATGCTGAACAGTTAGTATATGCGTTCATGACCTCAAGGCTAGATTATTGTAATGCTCTACGGGGTGGTTGCCCTGCTCGTTTAATAAACAAACTCCAGCTAGTCCAAAATGCAGCAGCTCGAGTTCTTACTACAGTAGAACCAGGAATTATGACCATATCAGCCCAGTTCTGTCAACACTGCACTGGCTCCCTATTAAACACCACATACATTTTAAAATCTTGCTTATTACTTACAAAGCACTAAATGGTTTAGCTCCCCAGTACTTGAGCGACCTCTTAACACATTATACTCCATCACGTCTACTGCGGTCTCCAAATTCTGGCCAGTTAATAATACCTAGAATATCAAAATCAACTGCAGCCGGTCAATACTTTTCCTATTTAGCACCTAAACTCTGGAACAGTCTTCCTAGCATTGTTCGGGAAGCAGACACACTCTGTCAGTTTAAATCTAGACTAAAAACAAATCTATTTTCTATGGCATACACATAAAACACTTTTTCAATTAAATGATTGTTAGGCTGCATTAACTAGGTCAGCCGAAACCGGGAACACTTCCTATAACACCTGATTTACTCATTACATCATCAGAAGAATGGCATCTACGCTAATGATAGTATCTCTGTTTTATCCCGAGGTCTACTGCAGTCAACAGGATCCAGGCTGTATCCAGATCAGATGGTGGGCCTGCACCCAGACATGACCAACGCATGAAGTGACACTGAAGTGTCTGCAGAGACCGTGACAATTAGACTCCCCCTGAAACTGCCTCATCGACACAGCATCCTCAATAAACCTGTCTCCGGCATGATGACTCTGATTGTTTGAATATTCCTTTTTAATGTTTGTTTAAATCGATATGTCATCCTCAAAACCCGTCTCCGGCGTGATGACTCCGATATTTCAATTATTTATATTTAATCATTATTTAATTGTGTTGCCTCCGATCTTTCGAATATTCCGATCTATTATGACCTCTGACCTGTAAAGTTGCCATAATAATAATCATACGCTGTTTGTTTATTGGCCAGAGGAGAACTGGCAGCTTGACTGAGCCTGGTTTCTCCCAAGGTTTATTTTTCCCCATTAGGTCCCCTGATGGGGTTTTGGTTTCCTTGCCACTGTCGCTGGCTTGGCTTGCTCAGTTGGAGACACTACATTTGTCAACTAAATTTCCAAATGAATCTAATTTTTAAACTAAATTAACCATATAATCTAATTAAAATATATTCAGTTACATTATTTTCCTGTTTAACACTGTGAAGCTGCTTTGAAACAATCTGCATTGTTAAAAGCGCTATATAAATAAAGATGACTTGACTTGACTTGACTAGTCAGTACAGACAACACGGCCACAGTAGCGTACATCAACCATCAAGGTGGTCTGCGCTCCCGCTGTATGTCTCAAATTGCCCGCCATCTCATTCTATGGAGTCAGAAGCATCTGAGGTCCCTTCATGCTGTCCATATCCTGGGAGAACTGAACCGTGCAGCCACGTTGTCAGCCACTTCCTGGAGAATGGAGACTCCATCCCCAGATGGTCCAGCTGATTTGGGAACAGTTTGGCGATGCACAGGTAGATCTGTTTGCCTCCCATGACTCTTCCCACATATTGTTCTATTCCCTGACCGAGGGCACACTCGGCATGGATGCACTGGTGCACAGCTGGCCACGGGGCCTACACAAGTATGCGTTCACCCCAGTGAGCCTTCGCGCACAGCTATTGTGCAAGATCAGGGGGGACAAGGAGCCTTCTGGTTACCCCGTACTGGCACGGCCGGACCTGGTTCCCCAAACTCTTACTCCTTGCGACAGCCCCTCCCTGGTCTATTACTCTGAAGAAGGACCTCCTGTCCTGCATCCTGATCTTTGGAACCTCCACGTGTGGCTCCTGGATGGGACGCGGCAGGTTTGAGTATGGACCTGCAGGCATTTTCGGTTGAAGAAACATGCCTGGAATTCAGGCCGGCTAATTCTCACATGATCCTGAGGCCTGGATATGTGCCCATAGTTCCCACCACACCATTTAGAGACCAGGTGGTGAACCTGCAAGCGCTGGCTTTGGAGGAGGCAGTCCCAGCCTTGGCACTGCTCTGTCCAGTATGCGCCCTCCGTGCTTACGTAGACAGAACGCAGTGTTCAGGACCTCAGACCAGCTATACCACCGTAAGTCTCCTTGAGCAGGTGTCTTTCCCTTGGCAAGCCTTGCCACCCCTGGGGTTAAAAATCCACCTTCGGTTGGTACCTCAGAGTCCTTCCATATGCAGCCCGTAGCGGGTCATATGTGTATTCTTAAGTCCTCCCTACGGGTAGGCATCTTGGCGCATTTTCCTCCTGGAATATGCTTCCCAGTGTACCTTGGTATTCCTGTGTTAAGTGGGAGTCCTTCGTCCGTATTAGTCTTACGACAGGGAGCTTGCACATACGCAGGGCACTGGAAGATAGCCGAGTGGCGTGATTAGATTGGGACCCCCATTCGTCAGTCACTGACGTTACTCAGAGTGACTAAACGAAAGGGAACGTCCCTCTGCCACATCCGCTGTACCGCTGGAACAGCCGGGAGTTCAGTCTTGGCTCCTATCGCAGGTAAACATAGTGCGTTGTGAACATAATCAAACAAAATGTGTAAAATCAACCAATCAATCCAATCTGTCTATGAGTTTGCCATTTGAGATATTTGGGTGACAGCTGGTATAACAAGGTCCAAGATCACATTATGGTACAACTGAATGTCAGTTATGTGTGTTTTGTTGGTTAAATTTTCTGTTATCCTATGCTATACTGCATATACTGTAGAACAGGGGTTTTCAAACTAGGGAATGGGGACCTCCAGGGGTCCTCCAGAAGGTTCTAAGGGGTCCCCAGAAAATTTCAGAGAATAAAAAGACAAAAAAAAAAATGGATAAAGTCTACCGAACATTCTAACTGTTTCATTTCTAAATGTTTCTGTCCTTTCTTGCCATATACATTCCAGAATTGTATATGTTTGCTTTGTATGTTCAGTGTTCAATTATGTTTTTCAATTTAAGTTGGGAAACAATATGTTGTATTTATAATTTCACACTTACTATTTATCTAACAGTTTAAATGTTTTTTTCATACATAAAAATAGATGGATTTTAGGAAGGAGGTCCTTCATAAAGGTTCATCATATTTGGGGCTCCTTGGCATCATAAAGTTTGAAAAGCCCTGCTGTAGAAATTCAGTTCCTCCCCCATTAACCATATTGTGACTCTTAATGTCATGATAATGGTTTTTAATGTTTTTTGTTTTTTTTTGTTTTTACAGTATGTAGTTTATCTGTGCAATTATTATGCTTTATCATGCTTAAAACTAATTCTTATTTGTAACAGTATGATACAGATTTCTGTATTAATGTGCTCTGTTACCACAGCACCAAAACACATCTGTTATGAATTCTGAGCTTCACTCTATGCAGGTGATTCACCTGTGTGACATGACAGTGTAGCTACTGTAAACTCTACATATAAATATCAAAGGGCACAATTTCAAAAGCGATTAACAGTAGTTTGACCTGAGTCAAGGACATCTAGGCAACTGTAGACAGTTCCTCCAGTATTCTGCGGGTAATTTTAGACACATATTTAGTATTAGCTGTAAAGTTGCTTTCTTGAAAATGACTGAATACTCTTGATGGCTGCTCCGGTTTTTCCATCACTTCCATCCATCTGAACGGCAACTGAAATGTGCCTTAATCATCTCTTTTTGACACATTTTTGACAAAAAAAAATTAAATGAGATTGATTATTATATTTATTTATTCTTAGGTATTTATTAGAATCCATAATACATTTGAAATACATTTGAATATTCAGAGCAAGTACATTTCTGAATAACAGCCACCAATATGTCAATGTACAATTACACACTTCATTATGGATTATTTTTTCCCACTACTGCAGCTATTGTCAGCAGAGGAAGTGTTTCTGGTTCACTGATAACCAGTTATGTAGATGTGAACAAAGTTTACTTTTCCAGGAGATGTGCAAGACAGTTTTAGCTGTCAAAACCTGTTCAGAATTAGTCACTTCGGCATGACTGATGGGGTGAAATATGCTTCAATGTGTGTGGCTGCTGCTCTGATTCATGCCTCACTTCTAAAGTAATTATGGATCATACTGAAACTAGTGATACCATCTGATGACTGCTTTCTGCTACACACATGTAAAATGGAGCAGATCATGTGTACCTGATGCTCAGATATGGAAAGACATTCCCTCACATCCTTAGTCAAGTGCATTTTTGTATGTGATATGTATTTTTTATTTTATTCTAAACTAGGTTTGTTCTATTTTAGGCAGTTTTAAGTTTGTAGGCCTATATAAGAAACGAGCACTAACACTGGGAGAACATGCAAACTCCACCCAGAAAGGCCTCCTGGCTCAGTCGGACTCAAACCTGGGACCTTTTTGAGCCGTGCCGTACCAGCTCAAAAATGTATATTGATTTATTTATTTATTGTGAATTTTCATAGCTCCAAAAACGTCAGTAAGAAATTGTTACACAAAGTGCAGATGGTATTGCAGTTTCTGTTTCTTCTATTGTTATCAATACTGCACACTTTTGTAGATGACATCAGGGATGAATGCTGATATTTTTGGAATGTCAGTGTCAGGTCCCTTTGGTAAACACAGAATCTGAAACATTGGTGGGGATTAGGGATTAGTTTAGTCATTTGGAACTGAGGGTATTGTTTACATACCCTGTTACACTTCAGCCTGTATTTAGACTGACTTTGGCTACACTTGCACTTGCTGAAGACCTGCCCTTCAAAGATGTTTGAATTTATGCTATTACTATACTATACTGTTCTTTGTTTATTTTCTTCTTTCTTATTTAATGAGAATAATTCAATTAAATATTACTGCTGAGTTTTATTTTCCTACCTAAAACAAACCACATGGAAAAGAAAAACACAATTTTTTTTATTATTATTATTCTTTATAACCCATTACAGTGTAATAATTGATTAATGGAGACATTCAAATGTGCTAAAATTCCAACGGAAACATTATAAACAATTGTTTTATTTCATAATTTATTTTGCATTACACAATAACGTGTAGTTATTGTAACATGTTAGGTTAGGTTAGTTAGGTTTTGTTAGTTTCATTTTCATGGACTTTTAGTTTGTTTATCTTCAGTTTCCTGTTTCCTTTGTTCTAATTTCCTGACATTATCGTTTTTCATGGTGATTCATTTAACAAGATGTCTGCATTCAGTTAATTATCATTGTGTATTTAAGTTCCTCAGTTTGTTTTTCTTCATTTTCCGGTATTGTTTTTATCTATGTTCTGTTTTGTTTGCTATCACCTTTGGATCTAACTGCTATACTTTATTAAAGACTGTTGCTACCTAATCCTTCTTCATCTTCCTTGGATCTATGAGTGACAGTTATTACTATCAAAAAATAATGAAACCAGATTTTGTATCTGTTTATTATACAAATTTAGAATGCATGCAGATTAACAAGGTTGTTTACACCGCATTCTCTTCTCTCATATATTAACTCGTTTTGGTGCATTAACCTTTTTAATTACTTAAAAAATTAAACTGTGATTTGCACTCAGAATTCAGTTTTTTTTTTTTTTTTTACTTTACACAAAGCAGAAATGTACAAAAAGTGTATGTTTTGGCTATCAGGCCTTTTAACAATGCTGATTTCTGAATCAGTTGAATTTTTTTAAACACATTTAGAACACGTCTTCTGTTATAACAAAATGATATTAGGCATATATCTTTAATATTTTACATTCTGTCTCCTGAAGTATAGACACATTTATATTATTTCATATAAAATATATAGAATGTCAAATTTAGTAAATGTAGAGAGGAGAGGTCAATTGTTATAATATTCTTTAACTTTTAGTGTTATAATGACCAGACTGGATCAGAACTTTAATCTCTTTGTCATGGGTCACTCATCAGCCCTGTGTATTCTCAACTCACGGTACTATTTGGATGTAGAGTTATCTTCATATTCGTATTTAAGCAAACCTTGAAATCCTCTACACCAGGTATTGTGTGAGGTGCCTTATCTTCTGTCTCAGGTCCATTAAAGCATAATTTTCCGTTACATTGAAGCAGTGACCTCTTGTGTCTTTGTGCAGCGAGTGAAAACATCTCAGAAGTAAGACCCTGTTGAGCAGGTCTATCAGACAGACCCCTCCTGCTCTTGCTGGGATTCTGATGATGTGAGCTGTGACATGAATGAGTCCCAGTGAGTTTAGGTGCTAATCTTCGTGCAGGAGGTGAAGAGAGGTGTGTGTGTGTGTGTGTGTGTGTGTGTGTGTGTGTGTGTGTGTGTGTGTGTGTGTGTGTGTGTGTGTGTGTGTGTGTGTGTGTGTGTGTGTGTGTGTGGTCCTGGTAAACCCTATGTTATGGGAACAAAATGGCCCCACAAAAATGGCAATATCGAAACTCTTTGTCCTTGTTTTCACAAATTTCTTGAAAATGTGAAAATGCAGAAAGTGTTCATTATGTCAATAGAAAGTCCCCATAAAACATGGAAACCAACATGTGTTTGTGTGTGTGGTCCTGTGGTCCCCACTACATTAGTTTGAGATATCAGTGTTGGTGTGTGTATGTGTACAGATTTGAATACTGAAATATAGGTTTAGTATGTTAACATTTATCTTTCAACCTCGATAATTAAAACCTGTCATTAGGGAAAATGCATAGGAGTCCTTCAGGTTTTACTGAAGGGAAAAATATATATGTTTTGGAGCACTTTAATGGGGTCTGGTCCCATGCCATTTGCTAGTTAAAGTTATATAGGCCTACATTTGTTTATTGTCAGTACAGAAGCAACCTTTTTAACCGTTTTTAATTAGCATTGCATTATGGCACTGTTTCCTGAGAGTTACCCATGTGTGACGTTTTTTTTTTTTTTTTAAACAATCTCCTTTTATTAGGATCAAGTTTAATGTACTTTTCTAATGTGCCCATGTACAATGTGCTAAGCTATGCTGTAATATTATATAATTTACACTTTGACTTTGTCTCTTAATTGATATGCTCAAAGAATTGTACCACTGAGTGTGGTACTGCGATTGGTAATTTAGTTCTGAGGGTGAAAGTGTGACTTTGGTGTCTTTGTAGTTACAGTGGCTTTAATCATATTGACGTTTTTTTTTTTAATTTTGCGACGGTTACACTTGATTTATGTTACATTCCTTGTCTTCCAATCACACACATTCCAGCACCAATCAGTAGCCAATATCTTGTACTATGGAATAAAGACTAACCTGTTGTTATGCAGCCGCTCATAGCAATTAAACAGTTTCTTTGGGCTGGCATTCCATTTGCTAGCATTCCTTCTATGGTTCATTGCTAAGGACAAAAAAACAGTATCCATCAGTAAGACAGCTTCCTCTGAAACTCATCAGATCTGATGTACGGTGTAAGAAATGTTGCACGTCCTGTTTGTCCCATGTGATCCTCAAAATGACAGAGTTTTCTCAAGGTTCTACGCATTTGTGAAAGCTGTGAAACAAAATGGGAAAAACGTCATAATCCTTGCATTATTTTTTTTTGTTGCCTGGAATGCTAATATGAAGAGTAAAATTTATTGTACAGTTTTAAAGAAATGACTTAATTATATGAGAATGCCAAAACTATACAGCTTTCAAAATGTTCTAGCATTTATTAGAGACATTTTTTGATAAAGAAATTTTAAGAACTTCCAAACAAACCCTTCCATGTGCATACTGTGTATTAGACAAATGCTTTCCCTTTTAAATGTACATTAATGTTAGAAACTTGTGAAAAGGTTTTAAACTCACTGGGTCAAAGAGGTGGATGTGTACACTTTCAAAGGGCTATAGCACATAGTAGCACTCCAGCCGCTGACCTGATTGAGACAGAGAGGTTGAGACACAAAGAACAAAAAGAGTTGATGCATGCTCTCATGAGTTCATGAGCACCAGACTGCAGGTGGAGAGTATGAGGAGCATGAGACCTAATGGCTGATATAAAGGAACAATGGAGACAGTAAGAGGTCATTACTCAGACTGTCATAGCACATACCACCTGCGCTCTTTCCTGCTAATGCTTTAGACAGACAGATGAGAGCACAAGAAAGGGGGGAGAGGGAGAGAGAGAGAGAGAGAGAGAGAGAGAGAGAGAGAGAGAGAGAGAGAGAGAGAGAGACTGCCAATGTGACAAGATATTGATACAATTGATGTGAAATTAATATACGTTTATTTTATAATTGGTGTAATGTTTAATTTAAATGTAAACAAGGACTAAACACCATAAAATTCTAAAAGAAAAGCACGAGTTTCAAAGTTATTACACTGAAGGTTTTTTTTTTTCATTTCTTAAAAAAATAACAACCCATCATTGCTGTATTTGGGGAAATTTGACCATGAAACGTAAAGGGCATCTGCCTGTAACTAACAACAAATGTGATTGCAAATTCATATTTATATCTACTCATGTTTTCAATTGATTTATAGAAGAAGAAACTTCAACTATTATTGAAAGGTCAGGATACTGAAATCTCTCAGGGCATTGCCACATATTTTTAAGATTTTCACAGAATAATTACAATATTGGTGGACAACTATAGTATTTATTTATTTTTTATTTTTTATCTAAAGCAATATATAAGTTAGACATTTAATCAGGATTTCCTGAAAATCAAACCCATGACTTCCACATTTTCAGCACCATGCACTACCAGTTGTGCTGCATTTAAAACAACTGTGTGCAAAATCTCTTTTAAAGTCAGTGCTCTAAAAGTCCAGCTTTAGTCTGATTTTGACTCTTAAGTTTCAAACATTTACTGCAGTCTTGTATATCTCAAAAGCACCAAAGCAGAAACGGGTGTCATATGCAGTTGAGTCCAAAGACCAGCGTGTCTCTGATCACTCATGGATGTGGTGCCACTGGTAAACGTGTCTTTGAAGTCCTCTATGGTTCCAGAGATTATCATGCAGCTGCTTTGAGTCTGGCCTATCTCTCATTCACTGTTTGTAAACATCACCGCTTGAAGTTAGCAGCAGATCATGATGGCTAGAGCAAAAATATAGGGGTGACAAAGATGTAGAGTAACTCCAACATTTATCATTGAGCGGCTATGAGATTTTCATTATTTTTATCAAAAAATGTTTAAACATTTGGCTTGTCTATTTGTGATAAAGAGTGTTAAACATTTGGTCATTTTCAGCATCATACGACAAGCTAATCTTCAGTAATATGGCTCCTTTTTACACAAACACAGAATTTTGTATTTATTTATTTATTTATTTTTACAAATATCCTTTTCTCTCTTCAGATACAAATGTATAAGCCATTAACAGGTTCATTCCTTGAAATGTGTAAACACAGTTGAACTGTTTAGGTACACTCAAACAAATATTCCAGCCTGTTTTTAAGACTTATGAATTTCAAGTGTATTGTAAAATTCTGTGTAAATTAATTGAATAATCCTTAAGAATTTTAAATGAGTAAAACAAATATTAATATTAACAGATACAATGTTTGACTTTAAAAATGTATTAGTGAATGCCTTTATTAGCATTAACTAAGATTTAAAAAAATGTTGTACAGTTATTGTTCATTGTTACTTCAAGATAACTTAACAATTTAAACCTTATTCGGTAAGTGTTACCAAAATCAGACATTATGCAATTCCGTTTTGTGGAGCTTTGGAGAATTAAAAAAATGGTTTCCTCGATAAATAAGGAATAAAATATAAATAAAAGATTATTGTCAGACTAATGATTCATTTGTTTAGTTTTTCCATGCAAGCAGACACACTAATCAAACACACACAATTATTCAGAAACCAAATCACGTCCGAAACAAATTATTATTACGTCTGATGACTGGTATTGCACTAATAAATACATTATTTGCAAAGGCTAAATAGAACATATGAAAACAAAGCTTAAGTGTGCATTAGTTCATTCATGTGTATTTGTCTGTTACAAAGTGGCTGTGAGGAGAGATGCTGTCAGCAGCAGGTATTACAGCCTCTCTTACCCGCTTTTATTGCCGGTTCACAGTCTTCTTGTCTTTATATTTCTGTGTTGTCTTGTTGCTGGTCTGTTATGCTGTCAGATATTTTATCTGTCATTTTAATTGTATCTCTTTCTCTCTGTCTAGTGGAGTGTGGAGTAGTTGGAGGTCTGTAGCCTGTCAGGGCACCTCTCTCATTCAAAGCAGCCGATTAATTGTTTGTGATTATCCTTGATCTCTTTTTGACAGCTGAATATTCTTTGCTGGATTCTGTCAGCTTATGAAAAGTGTGTTCTCTTTCTCTCAGATGTCTTAAAAGCTCTCAGTCACAAAGCCCATGATTATATGCATTACATCATGTTTTTGATTTCCTATAGAGACATGCTGAACACAAAGCAGTATCTTTGAGAAGTGGCCGCTGAGTCAAAGCTGAAAGCTATTTGAATTTTTCTGTTCTGTCAATCCCACATGAGATGGTGTATTATGATTTTATTATGATTATTTAATTCCCCTCATAACAAAGTGTCTTTCTCCTGTTGTAAATGACAATATGTATGTTCAAGAATAAGTATCACACTGCGCATGCCCTCAGTTTTGTTAAAGAGACCGTTTTAATGAACATCAAATAAACAAATTCCAAAATTCCTACCTAAATTCTCATTTGACAAAGTTTTTGTTTATTTCGAGGACAACAGCTAATAACCAGTCATGGTTTTAAAACACATTACTTGAATATATGGAAATGTACTCATCATGTCAGTGTATTAAATCAATATGCATCAAAAGTTTACACAAAAATCCACCAGCTATCGACAATCACTTTACAACTAAGGACATTTAAACAGCTCAAATACTGAATATAAATAACAACACATTTCTATATACTTGCTCTGATTTTCTTGGGGGTTCTGTACTCCGTCTGTTTGTCTGCAGTCCTTCAGTATTCCCCACTGTCGTACCTGAAAGGATGCGACATTCGTTCAGGGTAACTGTTTGAGCTGTAGCTGCTGTAGCGATAGCCCTCAAAGTTTTCAGACCTCTCAATTTTAGCTGGGAGCGTGTCCTGGTATGACAGAGCGGATTTGATCACTCCCGAATCCTCCGGCATCTTCAGATCCGAGTAAGAGTTGGGAGAGGACTCTTCCAAGATTGAGTTACAGTTAGAAAGGCCTTTCACATCATAGATGTTCTCTCCATACTTGACAACCGACGGCTTGGGGCATGGCTGGTAGGACACTTTTGTGGTTGTGGTTATTATGGTCTGCAGCGCTGCTGGGGTAGCAGGGGCAGGTCCCGTGTACCTACATGGGTAGTCACTGTTGTAGTAGTGGTGGTTGGCGTTGGTTGGCAGTTGAGTATAGTCTCCTCTCTCCCCATAGGCACCTTTACTAAGAATTTGCTTCCAGCCATGATGCTTTCCTGTAGTTTCTGCATAGCTCCGCTCATGGCTGCCTAAAGGACTTGTGCCATGAGACACCCCACTTAGGCTAGGCCCCGACTTATTAGGTTCTGTCTCAGTTTGTGGGCTAGAAGGATCCTTATAAAGTGTTGTTGGATAAGGCCCTGATCCAAGGTATCCTGGGACTGCAAAGTCATACCCACAAGGAGGGCGAGTCATATACAGACGGTGGTTGGCAGGCTTCTGCAGTGGGCTCGGTGATTCCGCCATGGCTGCTGTTGTGTGTGTGTCATAAGGGAACTTGTAGGGCTCTGGGTTCTGGAACGGAGGATAGTGTTGGGTCTGTATTGGAAAGTTGGACTCTGCAATGATGCTGAAGCGCTCTGGACCATCCATGGTGAGCTGGTGGATATTTGGGAAGGCCATGTCGGGGTAACGTCCAGGCTGGTGACAGAAAATAAAATTTAAGTTTTCTGCTATTGGACCTTTACACTGGCATTAACACACTCAATGTAGTGTTTATCTTTGTGTAGTCTACTCTTCAGCACAATGGTAACCAAAAAACTTCAACATTACAGAAACTCTTTTACTTAACAGCATTAAACACTAACATGACTTTACTTTCACCAAAAAAATAATAATAATTATAAAAAATTGTATTCTCCTTAACCAGTCCTAAGTAAAGCATGCTGGAAACAAGAAATCGGAAAAATAGATTTCTGAAGTTATTAAGACAATTCCATTAAGACACTACAACTTAATTGTAAAAAAATCTATTAGTGCAGAAATTTGAGAAATTTGATGTTAAATGTCAAATAATATTAAATTGATGTAATGATCAACATTATTATGTCAACAGAACTCAACAAAATAATGTTTGCAACTTAAAAAGTTTAAACCCTTCTAATATGTTGCATCATCTCATTAATAAGCATAACAAAAGTTATTATACATTATAATACTTTCTTCTATAATACTATAATACTTACTTGTAACTTTTATAGCTATACCCAGTTTCACAGACAAGGTTTATGTTTAGTCCCAGACTAAAATGCATGTTTTAACTGTTTTAACTGTAAGCAACTTGAACTGACATATCTTATAATATGTCCCTGCCTGCCATTGTTTTGTCTCAATATGCACATTTTCTCTCTCTCTCTCTCTCTCTCTCTCTCTCTCTCTCTCTCTCTCTCTCTCTCTCTCTCTCTCTCTCTCTCTCTCTCTCTCTCTCTCTAGGGCATGTTTAAAAAAACTATGTTCTAATTGAACTAAAACCTAAACCTGGCTTAATCTAAACCCTGTCTGCGAAACCAGGCCATAATGTATTTTAAATAAGCTAGTTTAAGCTCACTGGTAACCATTTTACAGCTGAAACAATGCAATATAGTTTTGTTGATATTACAATAAAAATGTTCAAACCAAATCTGTTAAAGAAAACTTGTATTATGTTATAAGCAGACAAAGGCCACATATAAATACTATGACCACAATTTAAAGGCTTTTGGATGTTTACAAGATTTTTGATTTGTCACCTTACAGTAAAAGACCACTTATAAGTATGATACTGTGCATATCTTAATATCAAGATATGAGACATACAACGCATTATATAGTATATAATGCAAAACTATGGAAACTATAATCCATTGCATCTTGCAAAACAACTAAAAATACTGTGTTCATCTAAAGTATATTTTCAGTCTTAACCTATACCTGGAATTTTGTGTATTTGGGATTAACTTTTAAGTGTCACAGATTTTATGAATATGTGTGTTACCTCTGGCTCCACCAGTCTTCTTTTCTGTGAAAAGTGTGGTGAAGACATCCTTCTCTTCACTGCACTTCTTCTTGCCTCTGTTTCAGACTTACTCTCTGGTCTGGGGTGGTCATGTACTCCTTTAGCCTTAAAACAGACAAAGAGGGAATTGAACATATCACTAATATCAATAATATTCATAACTATTTAAATACTTAACTACATTTAAATACGAAGTTCTGTTAAACAGTGACATCAATGTATGCAATTAAAGCTGATGATTGTCATTTTAAAGTATGTATTATAATTTGTAAACTGTATAAGGAGTAGTTTACTTATGTTACCTTATTTCTACCTGATCTGATCCTTCAAAAAACTATTGTTGGTGTACTGTTATATCCAGCCATATAAAATTATATATTTTGACTTTTTAATAAGTTAAATTAGATGTAATTTGCAAATATTTTTCTTAAATATTTTTATAAATACACCAAGCCAATATCTAAACTATATATATATAAATGTCTTCACAGTCAAACTCACCTGGAAAAAAATGGATTTCCCATCTACTCTCCAAAAATTTGTTACTGGGTAGCCACTGTGACCTCGGCACGGAATCAACTCGAGAGCTGAGTTACAGTTCGGACAAAGCTTTTCTGCAAAGGTACATTACGAATACATAGTTTTACTGAGCCTTTTACAAATATACCAACAACCCATTTTAATGAGCTATTTTGAAGAAATTCTTATGTGTAGCTTTATCTATTGACATGATTCACAAGTCAGCATAAACAAGAGGTCAAGTGTTCTTTGAGCTAAAGAGTCAAGGTCATGAGTGAGAGGGTCAGGCTCTCAACTATCAGAACAGAGTAATTCAGTGACCCAGAGTGGATGTGAAATGTGAGTCTATTGAAGTGCAAATGTAGTAAAGTCTATTAACAGTGGTCTCTGGCTAGGGACTACACTACTAAATCAATGTTCCTAAAAAAGTTCATAGCCTAATGCCATAAGAGAATATTTTACAGTGTTACAGTGGTATAGTAGAAAACTATGCCCTGGTGCTTCAAAGAAAACATATGTGTCAACTTTTTTAGGCTGTTTTCATATAACCTTATAACCAAAAACCAACTATACAAATCAAGAAAAAAAAAGATTTCTGATAAGAATGCGATTATTTGCTGTTTCATTTCAAAGGTATTTCAAACTACGCGCTACAACAAGCCTGTTTTGCAAAATAGTCTGTTCTTTCTTATCAGATTCGTTCCTGACACGATTAACTCGTTTAGTAGATGCTGCTTGTTTGAGAAAGAAAAAAATGCTCCTGAACATACTCTGCTGTTTCTGCCGTGCTTTATCACAGATGGCCGGTCTCAGCTGAAGTTTGGACCCATCTGGGAGAGAGCAGTTTCGTGAACACACCACCACACCAAGACAGGACTTCTTCAGGATCTGACAGTTATGATTGTTAGTGTTCCTCATGGCCCATCCGCTCAGGTGTCTTTGCGCGTTCTTATCTTCACTGCTGTAGATATAACGCACATATCCATCTGTCCACTCCTGGAACGCATCATACTGCTTCGTGTCCTGAAAAATAAAATAAATAAATAAATAAATAAATAAATAAATAAATAAATAAAATAAAATAAATAAATAAATAAATAAATAAATAAATAAATAAATAAATAAATAATAATTCGTATTTAATTTGCATGAAATTGTATTTATTGGACCGACATCGAAACTATAAATATTTTCTTTTGTATTTAAACAGTGAAATAAGAAAGGGTATTCCAAAAGAAATTGTAGATTTCCGCTCTGCCTACAAATGCATAAAATGTTACATATTATACATATACCTGTGGAAGCTTGGGGTCGTTTATATCCCAAGTCAACTTCATCCCGAATGAACACACGCAATCTGAGCTGTCAAACTGATCTGAGGATTTGGACATGATGTGAATCAACTCCGGACCATAGCAACCATAAGGATCAAAAATCAGCTTCAAGGCAAAATTCAGCTCGGAGTCTAGATCAGTTTACAAAATGGATCATACATCACGTCCTTTAGACCTTTACTTCCAGAAAGCGTCTTAATTTGCTCCTGTAAAATCCACGTTTATGTGAGCCTGTCCAGGTGCACTTCACACAGGTAATGATATCAGGTAAATGCTGCTGTGTCTATGTAAAGAAGGAGGCTGGGCTTACACACACACAGAGAGAGAGAGAGAGAGAGAGAGAGAGAGAGAGAGAGAGAGAGAGAGAGAGAGAGAGAGAGAGACTCACTCTGCGTGCTTTCACTTTACATGATCCGTGCGTTTCACCTCCACTAACGAGCCAATTCGTAACAAACCCCACGAAAGCACGAAATAGCAAAATAACGAAATAGCACAGCTCGTGATAAATCAATTTTCCTTACACATCCCAGATTTTATCTCTACGTTTACAGTTTTAAGGGGAAAATGACAGCCTCTTTTAAACGTGAACTCGACGGTGTGGTATTTCACGCGCAGTCAGCGAAATTTATGCAAGCGACGTTCACTGGGACTGAGCGGAGGCTGATGGTCACAGAACAGGACTGGTCCAGTTGGTGAGGTAATGTGATCTACTGCAGGTCATTAGCTGTTGTGTGTAAACGAAAAACCGCACTGCTGACACAACACGGACCGGTCGTTAACACAACAAACACAACGCAGCTCATAAACACGCACATTTTCTATGTATCCATTGGCGACCACTGATGTCATTGAAATATAAGTGATTTTCAGGTGATACATAGTCTAAACCCCGGACAGACTAGTTTAGACTAGGCCTATGTATCACCTATGATAGACTATGTATCACACTATGTATCAGCTGCCTTTTCTGTTTGTAAATAATAATAATAGGCTAATAATAATAATAATAATAATAATAATAATAATAATAAATAAGACTTAATTACAAGATTCTTAATTACAAGATTCTTGTAATTAAGTAGGCCTGATCTGTTATCTAGTGGCACATCAATAATCTCTTTTTAAATATTCCTAAATATAACTGAACTGTAAAATATTATCACATTGATGTGATAGCAAGTGAGTCTCCTGCTAAACACATAGGCTAGCCTATATCTGACGTAAAAATGGCATACAAGAATGCAAGAAAGAAACCATTTACTTTTATTTTAGTTAGATGTGCATTTTCCACTGCATGGGCCAAATCTAGGCTAACCGTGCTTCTTCAATCCATTGTTGTGCTTTAGCCAATATAGGCTATTCCAGTTGAAATCGTCTTTTAGAAGAGAATAAAGTTATATTACAAATTGTCTTAATTCTTCACTAAAAAGAATGAGCTTTCCTTAGGATAATTATAAAAGTCATGAATCAATGCATAATAATAAAGGCAAGCTGTTTTATTTTAATTTCATATTCGCCATAATATTAACAGGAAACTCATCCCTCGCGTGCAAGTAGCCTATCTGTTAAACATCTCTAAGAAACTATATTTTCCCATTCTTTGTCTATTGTTGCTTTGTTCATTCTGTCCTGCATTACTTTATTGTCATTCTAGGGAGAACAGCGCAAAAAGAAGCTATATGCTTATCATATCATTGCTGTGTTGTACACTCTTTTGTCATCACTGGCTGCAGAATATATGCATCGATAAATAAATAGGCTACAGTTGGCAAAGGCAAAAAATCGGAGATGTAATTTGCACAACAAAAATGCAGATAAGGGATTATTTTAGTCACACTTCAATTTTTCACGCATATGTGTGTTAAACCTCCCCACATGGATATAAATACCAGAATGTTTTATCCTCGAGGGTACATTTTTGGTCCCGATTAGGAAAACATCTTATATAATTACACGATTTTAGTTGTTGTTGTTGTTGTTGTTGTTGTTGTTTTTAATGTTAGAATGCAGAATTTTTTCTGTGAGAGTTGTGTTTAGGGTTAGGGTTAGTATGACTGTATAATAGCCTATACGATTTGTACAGAATAAAAAGCGTGTCAATTTAAAGTCACATGAAACGCGCGCGCGTGCGTATGCATTTTCATATGAAGACAAATAGTAAATCAACATTGGTAATTATTGAACAATTTTGATTTTACTTCAGGCTAATAATAATTTCATCTGAATTCCATGTTATGATATAACGCGATGCCAAGTCGGTGTTATAGTCTACGTCTACAAGTCCACACAAAGCGCAAATAACGTGAATTTACAGGCTATCCTTTGGTGAAGTCTTGGCTAATGAATATTATTATGTTACCCGTGCAGTTAGTCTGATTTTCTGAAAAGGTGCGATGAGCTGGACAACTCACTAATCCTACTAAACTGTACGGTAAGAAAAACATTTTAAAAATAATTTCTATAGCTAGTGTTAAATCAAGTCAGAACTATATACTAATGATAAAATATCAATGAACAAATAAAATAAATAAACAAACAAATAAATAAATACAATTTCATGGCAATCTTGTTTCCTAATACAAGCGGAGAAATGCAGGCAATGGTCAGTGATGCGGCCCTCGCTGTCTGTCACAAATAATTCAAAGTTCAATTTTATACTCACAATAGTCGCATTCATGCAAAACGTTTATGTAGCCTACATGGGTTCTGCAGTTTGGCACAAAATAGTTGAATATCTAACGTAAAGAATTTCGCTGACAAGTAAATTTGGTGTGTTTATGCAAACTTTGTGAAAAAACTACAATGATGTATAATGACGTTCTCACAGATCCAGCAACGTGCTACTAAATATTCATAAGGCAAGACATGTAAAAAAAAAAAAATTAAACCTGCTCCAACGCTGCAATGTTTTAATGTCTCTCAGATCTTCTAAAATCCAATAAAGCAAACAAACATTATCTATAGAGTGTTTCAGTAAATATTAATATGGTCATAAATAAATAGTTGTTAACTGAGAGTTCACGCCTGCTGAGTTCATACATCATTCCTGTAGAGCCTAATTAAAAACCACGTGTGTTTAATTAGATTGCTAACAGTCCGATGAGCTCGCCTGCCTGTGCATCATGAGTGTGAGTTCTTCTCTGGAGGTTTATTATATGGCTGACTATTATTATTTATTTGAAGATATATCCTCTAGAGCTACACAGACTAATAAAATCATGATTGATTATGTAAGCCTATTGGCAGCTATGCACTCATATAATTGTAGCCTACTTTCATTTGGAGCACAACCAATCAACCCTATTGAGTTTATTGTTGTTTTTAGTTGCTATCCCATACATTAATCCAGTGCTTCTCTTAATTGTACAGTTTACGAGTAGATTCCATGATGCCTTTGTTCAAAACAACATTAGCATGGCTATTATGATACTTACTGAAGAAAAATCTTCCGTATCCTTGACCGATCGTCTGGACGAAGTTGTTATCAAGGCAGGTTTTGAATTAGCGTTTTTTTTCTGAATTTTCAAATATGTAGCGTATTGCAATTTTGTAAAATTCTCCGCTGCTGAACTGGACCTTTCTTATCTTTGTAAATTGTTATTACTCTTCTTTAGGAGCTGCATAAAAACGAACATAATAATGTTTCCTTAATATTACAAGCAATTGAACATCTGATCAGTAAGGATAAGGACATCATCCAGAAACTTGTTAATCACGGCTTGGTTGTGAAGATAAGCATTTATTTAATTCTGAATAACATTAAACGTCTAAATACTGGTCAGTAGCCTATGATAATGTATCATGTGCTAGCTTTTGTTTTGTTTTTTACATGTTGAATTGGTTTGAGATGGCGTCAGAGTATCTTAAAGAACAGCATACACCACCACGGGACGCCATGAAACTCATAGAGGTTTTCTACGAGGTTGCAATGGTAATATATTTTCTGTCTCTAACCTCGCATTATTATATTTTAATGTAAAATGTTTATTTATTATATCTGAAATGACCCAGGCTATACACTAATTTTGAGGACTTTTTTTACAGAGTCTGTGTCAGATCACCATTGCAGGTGACCCATTCAAATATTGTTATATATTGTTGTTTGTTGTATAGTTGTGCTTGTTGTTGTTGTTGTTGTTGTAGTAATAATAATAATAATAATAATAATAATAATAATAATAATAAGTTCGGTATTGTTGGAAGGCAGCAATAAGATCCTGGATATATTTCTGTTGCGGTTTGGAGCTGTGGTTTTGGATTATGAAGTGCCTTTCGGTCTGCGTCTAGAGGTAATTATCTTGAAACTACAGGTAATAATGACTGGCTAAAACATGTATACTGTAAAATAATTAGACATTATTTTTATTCAGGCCATTAGGACCATCAACTCTATGTTGGACAGCAGTCCCAAAGACATAAGGAAGAAACTCTGCCAGTCAGATGACCATACCGGGCTCTTGTAAGTCAACCAGCACGCATTGACATTAAACGCTCCTATCCCAATTTCAAGCAAGTTGAAAGCATTCCTGATAGGTTCACTAAATGCAAATAGTTCTAGCTGTCGTTGTAAGCTCTACATTGTAAAAATTATAATATCCACTGCAAAACGTTTTTTCGCGTTAAACGCAAAACGAACAATGCACATCCTTGTAGAAAAAATAAACGGTAGGCTAATCTGCAAGGATGTCGGAGCGCTCATGTAAATCATACAGTATGTGCATGTTGAAAGGCTGCGCTCTAGTGGACAACAGATTGTTCTACACTACAACAGACTAGAGTTTAAATTTAAAACACATTTCTTTGCAAACGCTTTTGCCTTATCATTGCTTACAGAGAAGACTTGGCCAAAGCGCTGACAGACATTGGTGGTAAGTCATTAATTTGTAAACGATTTAATTTTATGGAACATTGGCACAATGTTCACATTGTAATATCTAGGCTAATGCTGTCACCAGATTATGAAATGCAGGTGGCCATCTCTGAAGCACTCTGCAGGATGACACCAAGGAAACTAAGAGAAGACTTTGCTGGCAAATGGTTCAGTTTCAGAAGCTTTGCTTCAGCTTTTACTTCAATTCGTGACAAAGATTTTGAAACTGTATGTTTAGGCACTTAGATTTACTGATCAAAGTACTATAGAATCAATAAGCACAGGTATTGAAGTTCTTCTATTTTTCTTTTATGTAAAGGACTGTAGGACGTTTCTGAATGAACTCAATAGTTATTTTGGGAACTCAAAAAGGTATATTTGAGAGTTGTTTTTTTTTTTTTTTTTTTGTCGTCATTATCCAGTCACTTGTGTCTGTAAAGTTTTGACATATTTTCATGATCCTGTTCCTCTGTCTTAGAGTCTTCTCATTTCCTTGTATTCAGGCATTTCTTGATTCAGCTGAGGTAAACATGAATTGTTTCCCTACCTTTTTCATTCAGATTGTACATGTATCTTGTATTTCTTCCCATCACCTAGTATTTGAATGATCTTTCTTTTCTTTTTTCTTTTTTTAAGCTCTTCAAACCTGAAGATGAGTTTCTAAAAGAGTTTTGGGTGGATTTCAACATCGGAACATCCACCATTAGTTTCTTTGTAAATGACCCACAGGTTTGTCCAACATATGCTTTGGTGCAAAAAGGTTTTTAATAAATCAGTATTGTAACTAAACTGAGCATTCATCTGTCATAGAACACACTGTGGGAGCTGATTCACCTGCCTAAAGATGTTGTCAGCATGTATGATCTTCAAGGTGGGTTTAATACCAACCACAAACTTTTCTTATTTATAAAAAAAATGTCTTTCCTTTATTAAAACTAAACACAAACCTGAAGAAGACTGTGATTTGACTTTTTTTTTTTAAATAATTTTTTTATTCCACAAATATTTTGTGCTCATTAATAATCTTAATTCTTCAAATGACACTTTTATTTTACTGCTTTAGAACGTGATGATCAGAAGATATTGGCTGTTCACATGAGTACCCCAATTTCTCACGGAAAGATCACTGGCAAAATGGTCAAAATCATCTTCAGTTCAGAGCACAACATTGAAACAGCCCTGACTAAAGTGTTTGCAGAGAAAACGCAGCCTGCCTCATCCTCAAAGGTATTGGCATGTTATATTGTTTTCAAAGAGTCATTGTCAAATGTGTAAATATGATTCACATACTGTATACCAGGCAATTGTTATAAATGTATGTTTTAATTTTTTTAGGACACTCTGCACCCAGGGGATGCCGTGACCATGATAGAAGGCAAAATGCAACTAACACTTCTAGTTGAAGTTAATTTACATTGTTCCAGGTTTATAAATATGTAATGTCATCCTGTACAGGACTCCATCATGAACAAACAGTGAATCTGCAGAAATTTTCCAGGCATGTTTTTCTAACTGTGGAAATTGTATGTAAAGCCCAGTGTTTACATTTAAGAGCGCAGAAGGCATCTTGATTTCTGCTTTTGTTTTCATTTGACAAATAGATTTTATCTGATTTCAGAGTAAGTTTCTCTCATGAAAATATTTTTCTTCCCTAGTCCACCTGCTGGAGAAACTAAAGGCATCCATCAGGTAGCTAGATAATTTAGACATAATTCAGCAAAATTAAGGAAGTCGCATATGTGAGCTTTTATGGGCACCCAGTTTCTCCAACTACCAGTTATTTTTCAGATTTCCCTTCTTTTGAGTGGACCAAGCAGGTTTTCAATATCAAAGTAAGCCTGCTTATTCCTGGATAAATGCACTCTCTGAAAGAGAACACAGTGGGGTTTTATGCTTTTCTTTCTTTGGTGAGTGAAGAGTCAAAGGAACCCCAGGCCAAGATGTCTTTCACTTTAAGGATCATTCAGATTCAGAGGTATGTGTGTGCGTGTTGTGGTTTTATCTACATTATGAGGACCGAAATCTTTTTTATATTGTGTTGTGTATTCATGTTTCAGGCCATGCCCCTTACATTATGAGGACATACCAATGTCCTCATTTCAAATCACACACAAAAAAAAAACATTCTAAACTTTTAGTTTTTTACTCAGTGTAGAAATGCAGAACAATTTTCTTACAATTTATGATGAGCTCAGGGCAGTTTGTTTTCGTGAATTGTAATGGATTGTGGGTGGTTGAAGGACTCAAAGGATATACTTGATGCATCCTTCAAAATTTGTTGAATGAAGGATATGAAACGAAAGCTGCCTTCCAAAGATTTACATTGAGACAGTGCTTGATGACATGGCAGGCGAGATATGCGGGCCTTCTAAGAAGCAGATTTCAGTTTGGGGAGCACCCATCATATTTGTCTGAAGACATAGATTAGATGGTTTAGGACAGTGGCCCTCCAGGAGCAGGTTTGAACACCCCTTCATTACATCTTGTCCTCATAATGTTAGGTGTACCAAAGTACAGTTGTGGCCAAAAGTATTGGCAGTGACCAATTTTGTGCTGGGACAAAATGACCAGCTAATCTTTTCACTAATCATATCATCAGCACATGGGAAAAGTGTGGACAAGTAATAATCAGGTGAAATCATTCTGAATGGATTATAAGAGCAGACCAGTTGCAATAAAAGGAGGGAAAAGTGCTTCCAGACCTTGCAATGTATAAATTTCAGGCCTCTCCAAATCAAAATGTTCTAGTGACTGATCACATCTAAATTTTTCAATTGGCCAAATTGATTTTTTGTGACTTGATACAATTAACAGAAATTCAGTTTGGCCAACTAAAAAAATTTGATTTGACCAGCCACTTGAAAATTTTAAATTGGAGACATTTTTTACAGTGTGTTCTTGTCTTAGCAATGGTTACCTCTAAAGAAATATGTGCAGCCATCATCATTTTGCATCAAAATGGCCTCATATGCAAGGAAATTGCTGCAAAGAATAGTGCACCTGAAAAATAATAATAATAATCATATCAGATTATCTGAAGAAGACTTCAGATTGTCCCTGTGTCCAGCAATCGTGTCACCACCAGTGCAAAGCTTACTTAATATTGGCAGCAGGTTGATTGTTTTGGTGTCCAGAAGTACAGTGAAGCCACTTCAAAAGCATCAAGGACAGACTGAAATTATGCAGGAAGTACAAGGATCGGTATGGAGCCACACAAATGGTATCAAAACTGAGAGAGCATCCAGCATGATGGAGCACCATGTCCTAAGGCAAGATAATGAAGTGGGTTGGATATCATTACATTTTTTTTTTTTTAATCTGTGGCCAGGCAACTTCCTGGATCTTAATTCCATAGACAACCTGTGGTCAATCCTTAAAAGGTGAGTGGACAAGCAGAAGAACAGAACGCCATTATTCAGGATTTTGTCCAGAAGATGTTATCTAGTATGCCAGAGCAAATTGCTGAGGTTATGAAGACGTGTCAACACATTAAATACTGACTTTTTGCACAGTGAATGTTATCAAAAGATTTTAAAACTTATGAAATGCTTATTTTCCAGCATACAATAGAAATGTGAAAAAAAGAAAAGAAACAAAAATACTGAAGCAGTAAGACTTTGTCACTTTGACACAAAATTTGTCACTGCCAACTTATCCCCCCACCTCCTATTTTGGAAGCTAAATAACAATAAAAATGACAATAGAATAGGAACAGGAATAATGTCAAAAGGCCAAGTGATGAAGAATTGTAGTTTTCTGGCATATGAGTAGATGTGTATATGGCTGCCCCAGGTGATCCTTGAGGTGTCGCAATGTCTGACTGACACTTTTGACACCGAACAATCAGGGAAGTCACAAGATAAGAAGCCAAAGACTTTAACGTTCATGACTGCTTTATGGAGGTACCAGGTCAGTGGAGTGCAGTGACACATCAGATTCCACTGTCCAGTGTTTGACTATTTTAGTATTATTTTTTTGACAATTTCAGGCTTCTGGGTAAGTTTGTTAATTTTATTCTTTAACTTGATCTGGCCAGTGCCTTAATGTCCATGAAGTGCCATTCAAATGGCTGTTGAAAATGAGAGACTTCTCAAATTAATTTAGAAGTTTCAAGACCTATTTCCAATCCTAATGGATTAATTTTCTCAGTTTTGAAGTTTAAGATTAAATTGAGATTTTAGCCTTTCTGTTTAGGTTGAACGTGCCAAGACTGTATTGTTCTGTCAAACACCATCTTCTAATGGGTAAGTGACATCTCTGTGTGGTCTGATGCTAATCTAATATTGAAATCGGCAGATGAAATGCAGGAATGTTGCATTACGACAATGTACTGCTGTAAATTTACTATACTTTAACGAAAACATGCATCTTTTTTCATCAGGTCTACAAAATCCCTCCCTGACACTCTGGGTAGAACTCCTGTGAAGGTTAGCCAGAATATGTAAAGTCCCCAATATTTGCATAAATTGGTAATTGTATACATGTTAGACATAGGTGCATTCCGAATGTTCTAGTTTGCCTAATCTAGTTTTCTAATAAACCTGGCATTGTATACTGAATACTGATGGCTCTGTGGCACATTGCTTATTCCTTGATTGGAAGCAGCTTTGGATAAATCTACAAAATCCATAAATTAAATGTATAAATGAAATGTAAAATGTGGTTGATTTGCAGAAGAAAATAAGGGTTATGCATTCAGATGAAGGGTTTATCCACAAGGACACTCCACATGCTGACTACAGCAGGAAAAAGCCCAGAGCTAAGGGCAAACTCAGAGGTATCATTCCTCATCCTGCAAGACCACATCACTTGTTAAGTCCTTCATATGTGCTGCAACCTAACTTTGTTTTTGGTTGTTTTTTTTTGTTTGTTTTTTTTTTGGGGTTCCTTGCATAGTTCTTCCTCTTTCTTCACCCAGCAGTAATGAGGAGGAATTCTCCAAGGTAAAATGTAACTTTTCAGAAGATTTGCAGTAGAAACACAATATTAATTTATGCAGGGCATAAAAATGTGGGTATTTTATTTTCTAGTACTCAACACCCAAACAAAGACCTAAAGTGACAAGTGAAGACTGGCAGTCTCAATTTGAACTAGAGAGATCACTAAACAAAGAATCGTCCTTACTTAAAGAGACCACTGCTGATTCAGGTCAGTATGATTGCATCTCCAAGAGGCCAATCTTAGATCATCACTTATTCTGATCTAAATGTCCTGACATTATGATTTCTTTTCAAGGTTTTCAAAACAAGTCTGTTTCTGAAACCAGTTTACAAGCAGAAGAACATGATAATCTTATTGAAGAGGTAGTTGTGCTTTTGTTGTGCTTTTAATGCATATGTATCTTATAAATAAATATAAATATAATTGTCTTAGGAGCACTGTTTGGATAAAGAAACACCACTTCCCCAAATAACTGAAGCACTTGAATCATCAGGTGAGTACTTAAGGACTCACACTTCGGCATAAGAGGTTCATAATAAAGCCCCTAAAAGATTTCAGCGATATGTAACAATTTTGGTGGTAATAGTTCACATGCATGTGCAACACAGAGCTGTATGCGGGTCTGAAAGGGGACAAGCAGCTGCCCAGACGACCAACATTCCAACCTCGAAGACTTTTCCGGTCTAGCCCACTAGAGGATGCTGCAGGTAAATGCATTCAGTCTTTAACATCTTATAGAGGAACGGATACATTTATGCAGAACGCACATTATGAAAAACTTGACCCTTGAGCTTTCCAACACACATGGGATTTTTTTTTTTAATAAGCTACACTTTTAGACATTTTCTGAAATGTATGGTTGTGCTGAAGAGTAGTACCTCGTTACATGAATATCATATGCATCTTACCGTTATGCATTCAGCAGACATTTATCCAAAGCAACTTGCTCTGTATATGTACACACAGTACCCCATTTTGTAAACACAGAATTGTTGACATTTTTGCAGATTAAAAAAAAGAAAAACTGAAATATCACATGGTCCTAAGTATTCAGACCCTTTGCTGTGACACTCATATATTTAACTCAGGTGCTGTCCATTTCTTTACAAGGCACAGATCTGGCCAAGGTTATTAAAAAATGTCTGCTGCACTTAAGGTTCCTAAGAGCACAGTGGCCTCCATAATCCTTAAATGGAAGACGTTTGGGACAACCAGAACCTTTCCTAGAGCTGGCCGTCCGCAAAGAAGAACCCAAAGATCACTGTGGCTGAGCTCCAGAGATGCAGTCGGGAGATGGGAGAAAGTTGTAGAAAGTCAACCATCGCTGCATCCCTTCACCAGTCGGGGCTTTATGACCCAACGGAAGCCTCTCCTCAGTGCAAGACACATGAAAGCCTGCATGCAGTTTGCTAAAAAAAGCACCTGAAGGACTCCAAGATGTTGAGAAATAAGATTCTCTGGTCTGATGAGACCAAGATAGAACTTTTTGGCCTTAATTCTAAGCGGTATGTGTGGAGAACCAGGCACTGCTCATCACCTGTCCAATACAGTCCCAAAAGTGAAGCACGGTGGTGGCAGCATCATGCTGTTTGGGGTGTTTTTCAGCTGCAGGGACAGGATGACTGGTTGCAATCTAGGGAAAGGTGAATGCGGCCAAGTACAGGGATATCCTGGACGAAAACCTTCTCCAGAGTGCTCAAGACCTCAGACTGGGCCGAAGGGTCACCTTCCAACAAGACAATGACCCCAAGCACACGGCTAAAATAACGAAGGAGTGGCTTCCAACAGCTCCGTGACTGTTCTTGAATGGCCCAGCCAGAGCCCTGACTCAAACCCAACTGAGCATCTCTGTAGAGACCTGGAAATGGCTATCCACCAATGTTTACCATCCAACTTGACATAACTGGAGAGGATCTGCAAGGAGGAATGGCAGAGGATACCCAAATCCCCAAAACTTGTTGCATCTTTCCCAAAAAGACTCTGACTACAGTATTAGATCAAAAGGGTGCTTCTACAGAGCAAAGGGTCTGAATACTTAGGACCATGTGATATTTCATTTTTTTTAATAAATCTGCAAAAAAATGTCAACAAATCTGTTTTTTTTTGGTCAATATGGGGTGCTGTGTGTACATTAATGAGACAAAAAGAAAACAAAAATTTTAAGGATAGAATACTTTCTGTACCCACTGTATTTGATCAGGTCATGCATTCCCTGGGGATCAAACCCATGACATTGGCACTGTTAGTGCAAGAGCTACAGGAATGCTGCATGAACAGTGTAGATGAAATGCACATATTATAAAAGTTGGTAACAATTTATATCAATAGTTCACTTTAGACCGTTCACTTTAGACATTTTACTAGCTATAAGTAATTACATTTTTTATTCTTTTTACTGCATAAATTACCAGTCATTAGAGCATTAAAACACTACACTTTACATAAACATTTTATTCTAATGGACCCCCAACAGATATTTTACTGACTATAAGCTACTTTGCAAGTACATATCAAATTATTCTACGTCAACACAAACCTTAAACCTACGAATACTGTAATGAAAGTTAGTTGATGTGTAGTTGCAAAGTTACTTATAGCTAGTAGAAGTTCTTAAGTAAACAATCAAAAATAATGTAGCTTAAAAGTTTATTACTTAAGAGTGCAGGGTTTGTTCAAATCACTAGTGATGCTTAACTTCATTCTCTTTTGCTCAACTTTTTTTTTCTTTTGCTGAAGCGTCATTCTCGTCTTTGCTTGATTTGTTTTTGAAAGGATGAAAAGCAGCCATTGTGTGATGCTTCTCACTGGCAAACGAGTGACCTGAATGCCAAATGACTCTCCCTCCTCTTTCCCTCTCTCCCTCTTTCCCTCCCTCCTCCTCCCTCCCTCCTCCCCTCCTCCTCCTTCCTCCCTCCTTCCCTCCCTCCCTCCTTCCCTCTTTCCCTCCCTCCTCTCTCTCTCCCTCCCTCCCTCTCTGCCTGTGTGTATAGAGCGAATAACTGAAGTGTTGATGGAAGAGGAGGAGTCCGAGGAAGAGTTGGGTACAGGTGTCAGAGCTGCATTTAATTCCTTTAAGACTCAGTTGAGAGCACACTTTTCTGTGAGTACAAAAACTGCAAAAACACTTTCTACATCCATATACTTTATTAGCATTAATGTTAACAAAACTTGTTTAATTAAATAATTACATTTTATCGAAAGGTAAAAACTTTTTTTTTTAATCTAAAACTTTGGAATTACATGATTTTGAATTTAAATAAAGTATAAAAGGAGATATTTATCAGCTATATCTGAGCAGCTGTTCAATTAGTACAAGCGAATAGGTGCAGTCAAACTTCTGACAGCTGCATATTCACCTTGGTTATGACGTGATCAGTCACATCATGGTCTGTGTTAAAGGGGTACTTCAGCGCTGGGAAGATGAATCTGTATTTAAACTCGGTCATTAATGTAGTAGAAATATGAAATTATTTTTGAATTTGGTGCCTTCTAGACTGAGAAAACACAGAAAATGTATTTTTGTCTCATGGGGATGAAAGACAACAATTCCCAGAATGCACTTCGCTGCTCTAGGCACGGCTTACTGGTTTACTTGCCCACCGCGTTCATTTTCATAAAATCAGTTCAGTTAGAGACGCTACAACTAAAAACTGAACGTGTCTGTTCAATACAGGTCATTCTCAAAAAATTAGCATATTGTGATAAAAGTTCATTTTTTTACCATAATGTAATGATAAAAATTAAACTTTCATATATTTTAGATTCATTGCACACCAACTGAAATATTTCAGGTCTTTTATTGTTTTAATACTGATGATTTTGGCATGCAGCTCATGAAAACCCAAAATTCCTATCTCAAAAAATTTGCATATTTCATCCGACCAATAAAAGAAAAGTGTTTTTAATAGAAAAAAAGTCAACCTTCAAATAATTATGTTCAGCTATGCACTCAATACTTGTTCGGGAATCCTTTTGCAGAAATGACTGCTTCAATGCGGCGTGGCATGGAGGCAATCAGCCTGTGGCACTGCTGAGGTGTTATGGAGGCCCAGGAGGCTTCGATAGCGGCCTTAAGCTCATCCAGAGTGTTGGGTCTTGCGTCTCTCAACTTTCTCTTCACAATATCCCACAGATTCTCTATGGGGTTCAAGTCAGGAGAGTGGGCAGGCCAATTGAGCACAGTAATACCATGGTCAGTAAACCATTTACCAGTGGTTTTGGCACTGTGAGCAGGTGCCAGGTCGTGCTGAAAAACGAAATCTTCATCTCCATAAAGCTTTTCAGCAGATGAAAGCATGAAATGCTCCAAAATCTCCTGATAGATAGCTGAATTGACCCTGCCCTTGATAAAACATAGTGGACCAACATCAGCAGCTGACATGGCACCCCAGACCATCACTGACTGTGGGTACTTGACACTGGACTTCAGGCATTTTGGCATTTCCTTCTCCCCAGTCTTCCTCCAGACTCTGGCACCTTGATAGTGCAAGAGCTACAGGAATGCTGCATGAACAGTGTAGATGAAATGCACATATTATAAAAGTTGGTAACAATTTATATCAATAGTTCACTTTAGACCGTTCACTTTAGACATTTTACTAGCTATAAGTAATTACATTTTTTTATTCTTTTTACTGCATAAATTACCAGTCATTAGAGCATTAAAAACACTACACTTTACATAAACATTTTATTCTAATGGACCCCCAACAGATATTTTACTGACTATAAGCTACTTTGCAAGTACATATCAAATTATTCTACGTCAACACAAACCTTAAACCTACGAATACTGTAATGAAAGTTAGTTGATGTGTAGTTGCAAAGTTACTTATAGCTAGTAGAAGTTCTTAAGTAAACAATCAAAAATAGTGTAGCTTAAAAGTTTATTACTTAAGAGTGCAGGGTTTGTTCATATCACTAGTGATGCTTAACTTCATTCTCTTTTGCTCAACTTTTTTTTTCTTTTGCTGAAGCGTCATTCTCGTCTTTGCTTGATTTGTTTTTGAAAGGATGAAAAGCAGCCATTGTGTGATGCTTCTCACTGGCAAACGAGTGACCTGAATGCCAAATGACTCTCCCTCTTTCCCTCCCTCCCTCCTCCAGACTCTGGCACCTTGATTTCCGAATGAAATGAAAAATTTGAGCGACAGTCCAGTGCTGCTTCTCTGTAGTCCAGGTCTGTGTGCCAAAATCATCAGTATTAAAACAATAAAAGACCTGAAATATTTCAGTTAGTATGCAATGAATCTAAAATATATGAAAGTTAAATTTGTATCATTACATTATGGAAAATAATGAACTTTTATCACAATATGCTAATTTTTTGAGAAGGACTTGTATAAGTGGGTCGATCGAGTGTCACGGCACAAACGCAGCAGGATCGAATTACATTCATCACATGAGCTGAGGTAAGCACGTGATTCGCAGCTGCGGCTTCATTCACAGCACGTGAACAGTCTGGCGCATTTTCAGATCATGTCTTTGGAAGCTTAACTTTCATAGGAATTCATTTGAAAAGTTGAAACACTCAATTCTGCTCTCCACCGCTCCGTTTACATGAATTTCCACAGCTGCCCGAGCCGAGTGCTGTTAGTGCGATGTTGATAACATTTGGAAATAGCGCCTCCTGCTGGCTGTAGTTTTCAGCCTCTGGCCAAATACTCCTCCGATGACGCAAAATGACGATATTTGCGTCATCGGAGGAATTTTTCCAGAAATAAAATATATAATTCTCTCGTCTCAGGGTCATATGAGGGGGAAAAGTACAATAATTTGAATGTACTCCTGGGTTTCTACTGATACAAAGCTTAATGCTAATCGCTGAAGTAACCCTTTAAGTATTTTAAGTGCACTGTGACTTTTAGCCAGTTCATAATTGAATGGCTTTTTTTTGTGTGTGGGGCTGCATAGCCACAGACCAGTGACCAGGGCCAGCATTAACTTCTTAAGCAATTTGAGCTACATTAGCTTGTCTGTTTGATCGGATCACACAGGCCAGCCTTGCTCCCCACGTGCATCAATGAACCTTGACCCTGTTTCCACCTTGGGTCCTGCCATCCTTGTGGACATTACTTTGATTCATTTTTTTTTCATCACATAAGTTTTCTGTGACTAAATGATTTATAATAAAGAAAGGTCACTATCTCTAACTTATTCATAGCAGCAACACTTCATATTTGGAAATTGCAAAATGCACATATTACTAAAAATTTGAAAAAACACCCAGTATAAAACCTTATATAATAAAGTATGGTCATGTCTGAGTACCAAGCGCGTTAACCAATCAGGAGCCTGCTTGCTGCTGTCACGTGGTCAAGTGACGTGTTGAGAAACCCTGCATAACTAAAAATACTGATATTGTGTCACTAAATGTAGTTTTGATGCTTTTCAGTTGATAATGTAGTTGCTTAAAGCGAAAATATGTGATTTATCTATAAAGACAGCGCCTATTTATAATATCTTGTATTTATAATAATCTTGTATTTTTGGAGTTGTGAGATCCAGGCAAACACCGGGCGCACAGCGCTCGTTAACCCCGGCGAGAGCAGCCTTTTCTCGGCCAGTCCTTCTAGCGTTTGCCGCTGGCTCGGATGTCTCTGTAGTTGTTAAACATGACATATAATTTTCTTTCTTGTGTACATCTAATGGGCGATCTTTGGTCTAATGAATCTATTGTTGCCTACCAAATCATTTTGACTGAAGGCAAAGTGAAGTTTCATAACTTTAAACGTATTTTTTTGCATTGAAGATAATCCAGGTAGTGCGTTGGCTGAACCACATTTGTGTGGCTGTTAATGCTTCGTATTTTTTTTTGCAATTTAGTGTATTTTTGGCAGCAAAAGGGGGACCAACACAATATTAGGAAGGTGGTCATAATGTTATGCCCACTTTTTAAATTTATAAAAATATAATGTCTGTTATAGAAAGTTAGAAACACAGTGAAGCTCAAGCCACAAGTGTGGTCATGCTTCATTTAAAATCTGAGGTTCCCTTTCAAGGCCTCTGCGTGATGCGTCATGAAGCACTCGTAAAATCAGTCTAATGGTGTGGCTGGACGTCATAGGCGGGTGACGTCATAGACCAGGAAGCTATAAAGCAGCCCTGAACAAGACACTGTCAGCTTCTGTGTCTTCACAAGCGCTTCATGTGAAATCGTTTGTCCTTGTATGAAAGAAAGTGTGTGTGTCTCTCAAAAACAAAAATATGGCGAATCAACAGTTCAGACAGTGTGTTACTCCCTGCCCTCGTTTCATCACGGGTGAGGATACACACTTGCTCTGTGTTATGTGTTTGGGACCGGAGCATGCACAGTCAGCTCTCGAGGGAGCTGGCTGTGAGCATTGCGAGAAGTTATCAGTGAGAACTCTCCGGTCCCGCCGTTCGCTCTTCAAGGAGGGCGCTTTGGCTCGTGTTCCCCAAGGTGCAGGTCCCGCTGCTGCTGAGGCACAGCGAAGGCTTTCATCTTGGGGTTCGCAAATGGATCTGACGGCGAGGTTGGAGATGGGTGATCCTCTATCTCTGCCTTTACCCGTCAGACCCGACGCTTCAGTTACCGAGTTAGAAGCACGCTCTGTGGTTCCTTCTGCTCGCGCTGAAGTGCAGGTGCAGCAACACTCCAGTTCTGAGGAATTGGATGTTGTAAGCCTGGATTATTTAGATGAGGCATTGCCACCTCATTCACATGCTCAAGAGGAGCTTTTGGAGGTTGGGAATCGTGCTGTTGCCAGGTTACAAATAGACTGGCCTGCCGAGACGCACAAAGTGCATCAACCCAGTAAATTAGATGAACACTTCCTTCCATCTAGATTGCAACCTCCAAAGCGGGGCTTGCCGTTTTTTCCTGATCTCCACAACGAGGTGTCGAAATAATGGAAGAAACCAGCATCATTCAGACCATTCAACTCCAATACAGCCACTTATTCAAACATAGTGGGGTTGAAACAGCATGGTTACACGGTGATGCCTCGGGTAGAAGAGACGCTCGCGAGCTATCTCCTGAGTCATCATCGTCGTTAAAAGCCCCGCAGCTGCCCACTAAGCCGGTCAGAACAATGTTGGCGTTAGTGGGTATGCTTCATGGCGGTGCTTCAAGCTTATCAGGCTGACCTGCTGAAAGATATCGACAATGAGTGTGAAGAAGTGGGGAGGGAAACGATAGAGGAGATTAGGAGAGCTGCTGATTTGTCTCTTCGGGCCACTAAGGAGACTGCTAGATCCATCGGCCGTTCTATGGCAGCCCTGGTGGCCACGGAGAGACATCTCTGGCTAAATCTTTCAGAGATAAAAGATCGAGATAAGTTCCTTCTCGACTCTCCTTTCTTCCCTGCTGGTCTCTTCGGCGACTCCGTTAACACAGTCGTCGAGAGGTTTCAAGAGTCGAAAAAGCAGGCGGCTGCAATCCAGAAATTTCTCCCCCGCAAATCTCATATCTTTGGGGCTGCTGGGCGGGAGCAGCCCCAGCCGAGTATGTCCTCATCTCACAGAGCGCAACAGCAAGAGAGTGTTGCGACCCCGTGCTCCCCCACAGAGAGACTGGGGGCGGGGTCAGCACTCTCAGCCGAGGTCTTCCTGAGGTAGAGAATATCTGAGGACTGTTATCATCTCTAGGAAGGCCTCGGCGAAGAGGCGTCAGGCTTCTGATGGCAGTCCCCTCCGAGGGGAAGCGGTGTGTCGAGGCACCCGTCTCCTCTGGGTGCCATCAGGGGGCCGTTCTGCCAACCCTGCCACCTCGGGTGCTTCAGGGTGCTGCGGTCCTCGGCAAGCGCAAATCTCCACGTCCGCCCGGAAACGTAGCGGCGCGGGGATGCTCGCTCCCTCCAAGGAGGGTCCAAAGTGGGTTAGTTCGGTTGCTTCCTGCCGGCAAGCCGTTTCAGGACACCGGGCTGCTCACTCTTCAAAATCCAGAGGCCAGCCTCGAGAGGCTGGTTCCCTTAGTAGATTTTCTGGCAGCGTGGAAACTTCTGCCAAATATCTCAGATTGGGTCCTGCGTACAATAGAAAATGGGTACAGAATACAATTCGGGTCACACCCGCCCATGTTCAACAGGGTGTTACCCAAAGTGGTAAACCCAGAGCAGGCTCTGGTTATGGAGCAAGAGGTACAGACTCTTCTGCAAAAAGAGGCTAAAGAGCGGGTCCCTCCCCACTGCAGAGAGTCAGGCTTTTACAGCCGGTAATTCATAGTTCAGAAGAAGGATGGAGGACTGCGTCCTATTCTAGATCTGCGCCAGCTAAATCGGGCAGTAAAGAAACTAAAGTTCAAAATGCTCACGCTAAAACAAATCATGTCACATCAGGTCCGAGGACTGGTGTGTCACAATAGACCTGAAAGACGCATACTTTCACGTCTCCATCCTTCCTCAGGTTTGCTTTCGGGGGCGAAGCATTCCAATATCGGGTACTTCCATTCGGCCTAGCATTATCACCCCGACGCTTCACAAAATGCGTGGATGCAGCATTGGCTCTGCTGAGACTCCAGGGCATCCGCGTATTGCTAAGATCAGCCAGTCGTCTAGTAATTCAGAGTCGGAACATCTAGCGGCTCAGCATCGAGATTCTGTGATCGCTCACATGAAGAGGCTGGGGTTAAGGCTAAACACAAAGAAAAGCACGTTATCTCCACAGCAGAACGTCACTTTTCTGGGTGTGATATGGGATACAAAGACCAAGCCGTATCCAAGATAAAGCTAGGCCAGTCACTCACTGTGAAACAGTTTCAAAGATTTCTTGGTCTGATGGCAGCAGCGTCCAACGTGATACCTTTTGGCCTGCTGTACATGAGGCCCTTACAGTGGCGGCTCAAGACCAAGGGATTCTCCCCGAGGGGAAATCCTTTTGCATGATCAAGGTCACGCGGCGATGCCTATGTGCCTTAGTCATGTGGAAGGATCCTTGGTTCCTGTCCCAGGGTCCGGTGCTGGGGGCTCCTTGTCGTCGCTTAACGCTTAACCATGAGTGGTCGCTCAGCTCAGGGTCTGCGGAGCGACCAGCAGCTCTCCTGGCACATAAACCAGTTAAAACTGATGGCAGTGTTCCTGGCACTCAGGCGCTTTCTCCCAGACATGAGGGGCCATCATGTGTTGGTTCGCACGGACAACACATCGGTGGTCTCATACATAAATGTGCCAGCTTCGCTCGCGCCGGCTATGGAAGCTGGCACATCGAGTCTTAGTTTGGGCCTAGGGCAAGATGCTATCGGTCCGAGCAGTGTACATCCCGGGGTACCTTAATACGACGGCAGACTCCCTGTCGAGGCAGGGAGTGGTGCCGGGTAGTTGGAGACTCCACCCCGAGGTGGTGGAGCTCATATGGAACCGGTTTGGTCAGGCTCAGGTGGATCTGTTTGCGTCTCGAGACAACGCACTGTCCCCTATTTTACTCCCTCACACATCCAGCCCCGCTGGGGTTGGATGCCATGGTGCAGACGTGGCCGAGGCTGCGTCTGTACGCCTTTCCCCCTCTGGCATTGATACCAGGAGTGCTGGAGAGAATACGCAGGAACGGGATCCGTCTGTTGCTAATAGCCCTGTTTTGGCCGACACAAGTTTGGCTGTCAGACATCATCTCTCTCCTCGAAGGTACCCCGTGGGAGATTCCGATCAGGAGGGACCTTCTCTCCCAGGTGCCGGGGTCAATCCTGCACCCGAGGCCGGAGCTGTGGAAACTGTGGGCTTGGCCCCTGAGGGGGCCCAGCTTGTAGACTCAGGTCTCTCTGCTGAGGTAGTTGAGACCATGTTGCACTCCAAAGCCCCTTCAATGAGGAGGCTGTATGCCCTTAAATCGAGAGTCTTTGTCACATGGTGTTCTAACCTTTCTTTAAATCCAGTCAACTGCCAAGTCAACTCAGTATTGGATTTTCTACAAGAAAAGTTCTCTGCAGGGTTATCCCCGTCCACTTTGAAGGTATATGTGATGGCAATATTGGCCTATCACGTCTATCTGGATGGTGCATCGGTGGGGAAACACCCATGGGTTACTCACTTCCTTCTTGGTACTCTGAGGCTAAGACCTGCTGCACGCTCAAGGGTGCCGACCTGGGATCTGGCCGTGGTGCTGGAAGGTCTAGCTTTGGCCCCATTTGAACCTATTGAGGAGGTGCCAGAGAAGTTCCTCACATTAAAAACTGTGTTTCTCTAGGCTATTTCTTCTCTAAAGAGAGGGGGTATTTGCAAGCACTATCTGTTGCCCCCTCCTGTCTTGAGTTTGCGCCAGGAATGGTGAAAACTTTATTTCCAAAAGAAGGACATGTCCCGAAAGTTCCTACGAACGTGGCAGGTCCTATAATGCTGCCGGCCTTCTCTCCGCCTCCCTTTGAAAATCCAGATCAGGAGAAGTTAAATCTGCTCTACCCAGTGAGGGCACTAGATGCTTATGTCCAAAGAGCTGCCCTGTGGAGAAAATCGAAGCAATTGTTCATCTGTGTCGGGTCCCCAAACAAACTAAGCAGACCTTAAGTAAGTGGATAGTCGAGGCTATCTCAATCACATGAGTCGACCGGCCAACCTTCACCACTAAAGGTCCGAGCCCACTCTACTAGGAGTATGGTGGCCTCTTTGGCTCTTCTATCAGGAGTCTCCCAGCAGGAGGTATGTGATGCGGCAGGGTGGTCCTCTCCGCACACCTTTTGTGAGGTTTTACAACCTTGATGTAGCCTCTACTCCAGGTTCTCGGGTGCTTGTAGCTTAATGTGAGCTATGAATTTCACATATACAGGCATTTGAGAGTTATGGCGGCGTTGGTATTGTTGCTGCAGTGCTTGACGCAGCGCAAGTTCGCTTGAAAGGGAACGTCTCAGGTTACGTACGTAACCATGGTTTCCTGAGAGGGAACGAGACGCTGCATCGCTTAGCCATACTCCCGGCACGCCTGTGACCGACTTGTTCGACTTTTTCAGAAGCTGACAGTGTCTGGTTCAGGGCTGCTTTATAGCTTCCTGGTCTATGACGTCACCCGCCTACGACGTCCAGCCACACCATTAGACTGATTTTACGAGTGCTTCATGACGTATCACGCAGAGCGCTTGACGCAGCGTCTCGTTCCCTTTCAGGGAACCATGGTTACATACGTAACCTGAGACGATATCTCTAAAACTATGCATTCTGTGCATAATTTCATAAGATCATGTCAGGTGAGTTTTGAGAAGACTAAAAGGTCAATTAAATATTTTGTTAGCATCTTATAAAACCCCCATTTGCAGTCTGAAATGCTCAATGCGCTATTGTTCTCAATCGACAAACTTTTCACAACTCGGCTGATATGAGACTTAATCTTCATTATTCTTTTCTCATTTTTCTTTTGAATTCAGCCATTGTAGACTTTATTCTGGAATTAAATGTCTTGCCAATCAACACCACTTTCATCCCACTTCACATTAATCTACCGATTATCTTAAGTCTTTAAAGAACACAAAACTGGTGCAACAGGTGCATTAGAGATACAATTAACATCAAGCTACATAACCCAATTTAAAAAAATCAAGCTACATAACCCAATTTAAAAAAATTCACATTTTCGATCAAAAGTCACTTCAAAATGGTTCACTCGTATTTTCTCACTAGATGCTATGGCAAAACTCTTAAATATTGAAGCTTTTTATTAAAAATGGTGCAATTGTACAACAGTGCAGAGCTCTGCACTGCTCATTGGGAACTGCATGAACCTATGGTGATGCGGCGTATGTGTGCAAACCAATCGTTCCGCGTCCCGCCGAATGGAGGACAGAGCCCGCTAAAAAGGGTGGGGCATCTACCTATATAAGTGGCTGGTTTTGCCATAGGATTCAGATTTGTTGTCCTTTAGTGACAATCATCTTCGTTGATTCTCCTGCAAGAAAGACTTCTCGCTGTCGAATAAGCCCAGCAGCAGACTTCAGCGGCGGGCAACCCATCTGTCCAGCACGCGCTTCAGCAAGTTGATTTGGCGCTGCTCTCAGCTGTTCACTGCTCCCCTATAGCCATCCGGTGAGTGCTCTAAAAAGCTACTTTTCAAAAGAGCAATTTTCAAAAACTGTTCAAAAAGCACCCGCGTCCTTTCAAAAGTCATCAAAGAGCTATGCCTCGACTGGCCTCCACCAGAAGAGCCCACATAAAACTGCCTTGATGAGTGGTTCCTGCAGGGGCGCCAGCAGGGCCCTCATTAGTGACTTATGCCTTTCTTTCCAGAGGTTTACGATAAGCTGACGAAATCATGTCACACCTACGCACTTCCACCTCTGCTGCCCTCACCACCATTGCCGGCGCAGAGGCCAAAGGCTTCGAAAAATGGGACCCCTCTGGAGGAAGCTGTGGTTCACCAAAGTGGTTCACCCATCCATACAGGGCCACTTCAGCTCTCGTCAGCCGAGCCTATGCATCCGCTGACCAAGCTGCCTCCGCCCTTCACACCATGGCTGTTCTCCAGGTGTTTCAGGCCAAGCTCCCTGGACCAGAAAGTCTGGACCAGACCCAGATCTTTTTCATGACCTACACAGCGCCACCAACTTTGCCATCCACGCCATGAACACCACCGCCCAGGTTATAGACAAAGCCATGGCCAGCCTAGTGGTGCTTGAGCGCAACCTTTTGGCTCAATCTCACAGAGATCAAGGATGCAGTCAAGACTGCCTTCCTCGACTTCCCGGTAACCGAAGTTATGTCAGTAACAGAGTATTGTTTTATTAGCTGCTACATTCACATGTTGAAACGTTTCTATGGCTCATTCTTCAAGGAGGAGGAACTTGTGTACATAACAGCGTCATGCAGAAGGGCAGGAATTATACTCACATTGACTCAAGTGACAGCTGTAGAGATTGGAAATTTGTTGCAAATCAGGAAAAGAACAGACATCTCGCTGTGTGTGCTGTTTTAGCTCTTCAGACCACATCATTCGGTGGTAAATTAATAAAAATGGTATTCTGAGTGACAAAATATTTTGGAAATGTGATCTATATAGATCTATTTCTCCAAATATGCACACGTTTGAACTAAGCCATAACGGACGCTGTCTAGGACATGTGAACACAAATAAAATGCATCAGATGTGAGTGAATTCATGAGTAATGATATACTATTCAAAATATTAAAAATTACAGATCGATTTATTTTGCGCTGCTGACATTAATAAATTTGTATCACTGCAACCTAGTTTTATCATAAACAGTGGTCAAATATTGAAGCTGCAGTCTTTAATCTTTTGTAATGATACCAGTTTGTCCAGATAAGTGTGATGTTTTAAAGTTCAGTAACAACAAAATCTGGGGCCGCTGGTGATCATTGAACATTAAGGGGCTAATTTCACAATTTATGCGTGTTTGTCATTTTTGGAACATCTCAGTACATTTTGTGTTCAATGAAATACGCCATACAGGTAAATGCATATACTGGTATAGTATGAGGGACATTTTGGGTGAACTAGACCCTGACTTTTTCTTTTGGATCCAGAGCAGGTATAAGAAGATTGAAGCCAGATCATTGCAATCTTTAACGGACTGTCAGAGAAATGTGACCTCTCTCTTGGGAACTGTACACAATCAAAGGTACAGAACACAAAGCACAGCATTAGAAATCAACAGTTCTTTTTTTCCTGCTTTTGTCTATGAGCCATGTCTAAAATAACATGATAAAATAACACCTCACTTTTAATCTAAATGGTTATTATAGCTGAGCTGCAGCAAATTAACCATGCTGCTCTGTGTGTAGGTTGGTGCATTTGGAGCAGTTCCAGAACTCAGTGGTGCAGCAGTTGGAATGTTTGGAGCAGGACTGTCTGTCTCTCAAAACCATTGAGAAGGAGACTTTGGTCTGTCTCTGTTTCTCAATACAATGGGCACATTTTCATATGAAGTAGATTGTCTTCAAAGGCAAACTGAAATGTGTATATACTCAGCAAAAAAAAAAAAAAAAAAAAAACTTCCCCCACTTATAGTATGAACAGAAAACGATTCAACAACCGAGACACAAACTAAACAAGTTTCACAGACACTTGCCAAGTTGAAATTAAAGCGCACAAGCTGAGTCCCTGGAGGGGCATTATCAAAAGTAGTAGTCCGTATCTGCTATGACAACAGCTGCTTAATGTATTAGAGCAATAGCATCTCTGGACTACACTAGATTTGCTAGTTCATGCTGTGAGATGTTACTCCACTCTTCCACTTTAAGTTCTCGAACATGTCTTGGGGACATATGGTTACATGTGGTTTGGCACTGCAAGGGCGATCAGCTGTCCTTCCTGTCTCCCTGTAGCATGGTCTTATAGGCATCTTACATTACGGACATTGCAGTTTATTGCTTTTGATATTTTTCAGGCAAACTGAAACGTCAGTAGAGAGGTCTCTTTATGGCTTGTTTCCACCAAGCGTTGCGCTATGGTATGGTACCATAAACCCTGATTAGGCTTGCGTTTTCACCGCCAACAGTAGGCTTATGATCAGCGTAGCGATCAATGCGGTGGCCAAGAGAGCTCAATGTGCTGCAACTGAAGAAAACTCATGCAAATAGAAAAAACACCAGCAAATAAAGAGAAAACATCATCAGTTTGATAACACTTGGGAGGCAAAAGTTCACAACACAACCAAATAGAGAAAGGTGCTGCAAATACTCACAATGCAACAGTACACATACGACCAGGATGTTAAAATAAACAAAAAAAAACTCACCTTTCAGGTCATCGATCACACCACTGAAGAAGCAAGCGGTCCCAGCCATTTTATTAAAGAAAATAAAGCCATCTTTTACTCATCCTGCTGTTGTTCTTCTATCACTTTCGGACCTCAAAAGCTGAATTGTAAAAATAGTCATGCACGCGCTCATTTCCTATAATGGCAGTGGATAGCGACCAGGTTAAAACATTTAAAAAAATTATACAAAAGTTTCACAAAATGATACAATGAGACGTGCGCCATATATGGAAAGTGTACAAGAGGCTTACTATAGACGGTTTCAACGGCAACAACATAAACAGATGTTACTGCGCATGCATGCTTTTGTGGCCCAAACATAACCTCTGGTAGACGTCCGCAATAAATCAGTAACAACAGAGGCTGCATTCTTTCTTATGCGTTATCATCTTTCTTTTTAATTGTGCAACATTATCCTAATTTATGTTGTTTTTTTGTTTCTGCATGTTTATTATAAATAATCTCCAATTTCTGTCTGAATATAGCTTGGGGGGAAAGGGTTAGTTCACCCAAAACTGAAAAGCCTGTCATGTTAATCCCAACCCATAAGACCTTAGAGAACAAGAAACTTCTCTTCATTTGTGTTCCTAAGAAGAGCAAAGGTCTTACGAGTTGGGAACGGCATGAGGGTGAGTAATAACGACGGAATTTAAATTTGTAGGTGAACTAACCCTTTAAAGACCATGTAATGCTGTTTTCTGTAAATTAGCCTGTATAAAATCCTATATAAATGCTTCCGTGCTCGCATTTCAATCATGCAATGCGTCGGAATAACGTGTTTCTTTGTTTCATAATATAAGATTAATGTTGGGAAACTTAAACTTGTAGATTGATTGTATATGAATGCATCATAGAAATCCTGTGCTCTATGACCACTGCCATTTAAAAGAGGATAAAGTGAAAGTTGTTTTACACTCCATGATAAAGGCATTTAAATATTTTGTGAGAAACATTAATCCGTTCATTTATCCAGATGGCGACCACTTGATGAACAAATGTAAACGGGCTGTGTCCTGATTGACTGATGAGCCGATCTGCTTGATCAAATCACGGTGATTGCATATTCTGGCTGCGTTTACACTTTGCATTAACAAGTTCCCTCTAGAGTAGATCATTTCTGATAACAAGCAAAATAAATAACAAGTAAATTACATTAGACAGACAGACACTGTCAGACAGTCTAAATAACATGACGCTGCTCTCGTATGCAGTCAGACTGGATATTTATTAAGAATTCAGGGCTTTTCTCAGTCGCGCACACTGTTTTTGCGCTGGTGTGATATGCTCTCTGCTTGACCGTTAATATTTATATCATGTTATCCAAGAATAGCAGGACTATTTTTTTAATTTCTGCTTTTGAGGTCCAAAATCCATAGAAGGACATAGGGCACTGGAACAACAGCAGGGTGCGTAAAAGATGGCTTTATTTTAATTTCAGGGTGAACTATCCCTTTAACCATTTTGTATTTGGTTGTGCTGTGAATGTTTGCAGCGAGTTTCTGTATTTGGTCGTGTTGTAAACTTTTGCAGCATGTGTTGTAAAACTGATGAAGATGTTTTCTTAATTTGCTGGTGTCTTTTTCTATTATCTCAGTTACAGCGTGTTTAGTAGTCTTTTTCTATTTTCTCAGTTGCAGCGCGTTGAGTTCTCTCGGCCACCGTAGATCAAGGTCATTTTCGCGCAAAGAAGAAAGCAACACCGTAAACCACAACTGACGACATACAGCAGATCTTGTTCTTGCTTCTCGGCATGTGGCTGTTATCTGTTTGAGCCAAGGCTGCAGACTGCAAGGAGAAACACAGCTGAAAAAGCACACAAATGCGTTTTTTTTTTCTGTCAATCAACGTTCTGCTGTGAGTCTAGCTCCACTCTTTAGTCGGACTACTGTGCTAGGTACCCTGAAAAGTGGTAAGCTATGGTTCGGAATTAGGGTACCATTCACAGCTTGACAATGGAAACGGCAAAAATGTTGTACTGTACTAAACCCAACACGATCTCATGACACTTTATGGCGTGTATATGACACGCTTTTGGGTAGGGTGAGGGTGGGCGTGTGGGGGGTTCGTACATATAATACGCCATAAAGTGCGTATCATATGCACGCCAAAAACGGCGTACCATACGCACGCCAAAATGAGTTTTGGCGTATACATTCTACGAGATTGCACACTCGTACTATTGATACGCATTTTCGTGAGATCGGGCTCACTAAACCATACCACTCGGTGGAAACAGCCATAAGTGTCCTAAGTTATTGTAACTGTGACCTTAATTGTCAACTGCCTGTAAACTGTTAGAAATCCTTATTTGGATTTTTACAAAATTCTTTAAAATACAGCATCCCGAAAAAGGAATTTCTTTTTTTTTTTTGCTGAGTTTAGTCTCCTGATCAAAGCTTATTTAATAGCAGAAGTCTGTTGAAGTGCTGTTCTTTGTCGTCATCCACTCTTGGTCTCGTGTTTTAGAATTTCTGGCAGTCGGAATCTGACACAGTTCGGGCATTCTGTGATGTACAGCAGAAGAGGTCGAAATTTCTATGCCTACTTTATCATGTGTGCTTGATAAAACAGACATGCTGTTTTGTTCACACTTTATATTAGGTGTCTCTATCCAATATGTACTTGCATCAAAACTTGCATTGTGTTCATGTACACATTTGCTGCTAATGAGGTGGTATACGGGTAATGTTAGGGACAGGTTTAATGGTGTGGGTATGTTTAAGGGTGTATAAAGAGTAAGGGTCAACAGTGTAATTATAGATGTAATTTCTGAAATTACAGATTACATCCAGGTATTTTTTTTAATACCTGGATGCATTGTATCAAACAATTAAATGTTAGTACATAGTAGTTAAAACACCTAATATAAAGTGGGACTGTTTTTGTCTGTAAATTGGGAGAAGGGTTTTTTCATGTGACCAAGTTCTTATAAGAGATTCCGATCTCCCATGGCAGGTTGGATTCTCTCCTAATCCCTCATGCGAGTGCTGAAGCGACATTTAGTCTATCAGCGAGAGGAGATGTCAAAATTACTGTGGTAAGTGGTTTGTTCATTATAACTTTTGTTTGCCAGCAATATATATTGCTTTTTTAGGGCAAGCATATCTGACTTCCATTTATGCAATTAAATACTTTAGTAAGTCATTTGAATTGTCATCTTCTCCAGCCAGCCTCTCCTCGAGGACAATCATCCATTGTTGCCCAGTCTGGGACCACCACTGCAGATCCCTCATAGGACTTTACACTTAATTATTTTTCTTTCATACTCCTTTATTTTGTCTGTCTGAAACATTAACTCCTAATAAAAAAAAAAAAAAAGATTTGTTGTTCTAAGTGTATTATATAATAATAAACATCACATCATTTGATATTTCAAGTGCTTTATTTAGTTTGTTGGTATGAAGACAATATAAATTACAGGTTTGCACCAAAGACAAACAGTTGTCTTTGGGTCATCTATGCTAATCTGCTTTTAAAATTTGACAATTAACATTTAGCAGATAAAACACAGTTCAAATGTACAATCTTTATCTTATGGTTAAAGAAATTAAAAATACTGATGGCTCAAGCTGTACTCATGACAGTCCAATAAAATGCACTTTAGAATAAGTGTTTCTTGTAGCACCTGCCAAGATCAGCAATAAGATGTAGCAGAACATGGTTCATAGCTGTGGCATTAATATAGAGGTTATTCACGGTTTAAACAAAGGAACACTCTTTAATACCCTTAACATCCTGTTGCAATAGGATATACAAAATTACATTTGTCAAACAATTTCATGGGGTCTTTAAAACAAAGTCCAAAAATTTTTTCACATAATTTATCATGAAACTTGACATCTCTACACAAAAATCCATGTCTGGCTGATAATGAGGATTTGAAAAGGTGTCTTAGTGCTACTTTATGGTGTATATAAGATCCTTCATTCCGATTATATTCAATTACACTAAAATGTTATATCAGCAGATCAGATAAAGTATTGTAGCCTATGGCATCTTTTGTTGAACAATACATTTATATAGTGTAGTGACTTAGGGAACAATACAGAATATTTCCTTGTCATTAGAGATAAACTAGAAAAGATGTATAATAAAGTAGATACTGTACTCCATAAAAGGCATCTATTTTAAACAAAATTATTGTAAAGCATTCAGATAGCTCAGTTATGAGACATATGTACAGGAACATATGTAAAACAAAGATACAAAAAGTTCTATTCTAATTTTAAAAATTGCAGTTTGATTATCAGATGATTGGCTGCTATTACGCTAATGTTCAGCATAACTGGGCTGAGACGATCCATTCTATTCGTCATGTAGCAGCATCACTGCAGCTTCTGTTTGGAGTTGACTCCGTTGAGAGAGAATGAAAGGCCATTAAAATGATTGTTTTTTAATTCTCCAATCTTAGCCATTCTGCCACCCTCCAGCCTTCTCTTTTTGTATGTCTGCAAAAAAAAAGCCATTTATTGCTAAATTTATTAAACTGGAAGCATGAGAGCACACATGCATTACTAAGCATGACCCAAATCACCAGATGGTATAATTTAATGCAGAGCAAATTAAAATAATAAATGATCTAACCAGTTGCACAAGTTTTGACTTGCAAGTGGCATTGTCACAAACTATGTATTGCCAAGTCACTCTTGCCATCAAATTTTGTGAGATGCTTGGTATGGTCAAAAATCCTTTTGTCAGACTTGGTCTGAAGATAATTTTTACTGTTTTTTTTTTTTTTAACCTTTTTTTTTTTGCCATTTCTCAGGCCACAGTAATGATGGCCACCATATATTGTTTTAATATGCCAAACCAGGGGTGCGCAACTTCTTTTGAAAGAAGGCAATTGGAGGTTGTTGGGTTTTTTTTCAATTTCCAGAATTAATAGAAGTAAAAAAAGTTAAATGATTTTTTGCTTAACATTTTTATCATTAAAAAATAATAATAAAGATGCCTGTGACGCCTAGAAATACACTGTGGCCAAAGCTACAAGTCTTACAAGTCTTTTGTTCCACCATTTTCAGGTATATAAGGTAGAGTGTGAATACTCGCAATAATTCTTCGGCCGGGCAGCCGAGACAGGGTCCAGTGGAGGTACAGGAGTTGTGGCGATGGGACTTAACGTCTCCATTCCCTCCTTCGTGGACATAGTTACACACATGGACTGACCATCAGGGCAGTGCTATATATGGAAGATCTCTGTGGTAGATCCTGCCTTGTGCAGGGGTGGAGCCAATACCGTCAACAGAGATGGCAGAGCGAACTCTGCCGAAGGAAAGACAAGGGCTCATCGTCAGGGAAGCCGTACCGCAAGAAAATATACACATGGGGAAACCTAAAAAGGGGAATCACACATATGGGCTAATATCATATCTAATCTAGTACAGGGACTGACCAACCGGGCAAACGCAATTACTATACCTGGCGTCAGATGCCTCCGCCGCATCTGACTGCCAAGGATGCTGGAGGAAGTCCCCCAGGGTTCACCAGCCAGGGAATTCACCTGGGGAGTAGAATAAGCGCTTATGTCCCAGGGGAATGGCGCAGCAGGCAAGACACCGAGACGTCATTCCCATATATTATCTGTTTTTACACAACACATGGGAAGACACCAGTTCTGCTCTGAGATTATAGAATCACACAAATGTGTTGGGTGTCGCCCAGCGCACAGCTCTGCATATGTCTGCCAGAGAGGTGCCATGCATTAACGCCAAGGAAACAACACTCTGAGTCGAGTGATTTCTCACTCCGAGGGGACATGGCTCTTGGGATTGGCACGCCAATGCGATGGCTTCCACTATCCAGTGGGCCACCCTCCGTTTGGAGAAAGCCTTTCCCTTCTGCTTGCCACCTCAGCAGACAAAGAGCTTTGCTGAGGTTCTAAATCTCTGTGTGCGGTCCACGTACAAACACAAGAGGCCCTATTTTAACAATCGGAGAGCTTAAGCGCACGGCGCAAGTGCGTGTCCGAATCCACTTTTGCTAGTTTAATGATGGGGAAAAATGACCAGGGCATGGTCTAAAAGAGTTGTACCTAGTCTCTTAATGAGTCATGGGTGATTTTTGAAGGTGTGTTTGGGCGTTACGTGCAATAAACCAATCAGAGTCTCATATCCTTCTCCAGAGAGGAAACTGAGCTACTCATCCAATGATGCTTGTCATTACTGTAAATAGGTAGGCTAATTCTGAGACATTCAATTGCTATCCATAATGACATGTATGCATTTTTATATTTATGTACACAATAATAATTTTACATGTTAATCCTTTAATTTTTCATATTTAAAAATGTTTGCGCTGCTGTGTGTAATAAGCAGTGAACACATGTTGTGTACTCGCCTGTGGGTGCATATTACTAATAATAACAAATAACACAAACAATACTGCGATATTGACTTTAGACCAGGTTTTTGTTGGCCAATGGCCCAGTCATTTCATTTGCCTCAAAATATCAAAGCACCAACAATGCACCTGAACACACCTCGTTTTCAGACCAGCATGCCCATGGGTGAACAAATGGGTGCAAGTACATTTGCTATTTAAACTTCAAACTATTTTAAACTTTAAATTTCAGGCATGCTTAGTTGACCGAAAATGCCTGCAGGTTCCCCACCCTCTTAATGGATAAGAGCACAGTCAGAACCACTGTCTTAAGAGACAGGATCTTAATCTCTACTGACTGCAGGGGCTCAAAGGTTCTCTCTGTAGGGCCGTCAAGATCAGAGAGAGGTCCCAAAAGGGGATGAGATTTGACCAAGGAGGATTCACTCCTCTGGCGCCTTTCAGGAACCTGGTGACCAAGTTGTGTTTCCCCATAGACTGACCACCTACTGCAAAACATACAATTTCAAGGTGGAGGGAGACAGCCTTCGCTCCAACCTGTCATGCAGGAAAGAAAGCACAATATTGAACAAGCACCTATGGGGGTCTTCCCTGTGGGAAGAACACCACGCAACGAAGAGGTTCCACTTCAAAGCATGAGCACCTTATAGAGGGGGATCTAGCTGAAGTTATAAGTGGCCTACCTCTAGTGGAGGTTGACACAAAGCCCTCCCCATCCCATCCAGAGACGACACGTGCAGGTCTGGATGTAGTTGACAGATGGTGCCCCATCCCTGAGAAAGCAGGTCCTTTCTCAGGGGATCCACCAGGAATGGTTTCATGAGGTCTGAGTGAGTCAGTAAGGAGCAACCATCAAGACCTGCTACTGGTCCTCCCTGACCTTGCACAGTGTCTGTGCGAGCAGGCTCACTAAAGGAAACGCATATTTGTGCAGGCACCGGGGCCAACTGTGGACCAGTGCATCCATGCCAGGGATCCCCTAGGTCAGGAAAGGGAACAACTGGCAGTGGGTTATCTCCAAAGACAATCTGGCAGAAAAAGGTGCCTTCCACGACTTTTGTAACCTCCTCATGAACTTCTGGGAAAAATGGCACAAGAGCAGGACGTTGCTGTTCAGCACGCCTCACCCCAAGATACCAATTGTCCAACCGCAGAGGATCAGAACATGGTGGAGGGTTCCACTCGAGCCCTACACTTGTGGTGGCCCAGGAAAATCATGGCAGTCAGCTCCTGGTCGGACTCGAACAATGCTAGTCTCCCGATGGGGGCAACACCACCACATTTTCATCCCCAGAGGACTCAAGCCTGCCCTTTGCTGCAGCAATCAACCTCTGGTCTGCCACAGGAGCCCTGAATGAGATGCTAGGTCCTCCATGAGAAGGACTAGCAACTACATCCGGAAGCTCCACAGCCTGCAATGGAAAAGAGGAGTGGAAGGGCCGTGGAGATTCACCGGACAGGAGCAATCCCACTGTAATCCTCAGATCACTGTGTGTTAACTGTAGTGGCCCACTGCTGTGCAGGAGATCCAGATTGGGCAATAGCAGAGGGGACTCCACCTCTTTTGAAGTATCTTAGTCTTGATCTCAACATCACAATGGTCATCTTCCCACAACAACGAACACCACCTCAGTGTGCTAATGGCCTAGACGTGTGAGGCAGAGATCATGGCTGTCAGACGGGGTCAGGAAACGACCACATCCAGAAACAGATGGGTGGAATGAAATCTTTAAAGAGACTAAAAGATAATGTTTACTAGCTGCTGCTCTTGACTGTGCACATGCACGTAGACACACTGAAGCTCTGAAGCAAAAGTTTAATGTGAGTATTCACACACTGCCTTATGTACTCTGTAGCAGGGAAGCAGCGTGTGATGCAAATCTCACTCAAATGTGATTGGGCTCTCAGGCGAGATGTCAATTTGTCATTTTAGGTTTGATGTAACACTTAATGTGATTGACTGATAGGGAACAAAATCTTCTGAGGGCTAAAGAATGCTGTTATACAGTACTTTCACATGTGCCACATAAACACAGTGTTCCAAATTATTATGCAAATTGGATGTAAGTGTCATCAACATTAAAAACAAATACAAATCAATTCAACTCATGGATGGTATTGTGTCTCTGCTCTTTGGATCACTGAATTTGATTTCAGACACCTGTGATTATTTAGGTTGCCAGATGAGCCCAATTAAGGGAAAAGTACTTAAGAAGGATGTTCCACATTATATTATGACCTCTACCTGTAAAGTTGCCAGAATAATAATCATATGCCGTTTGTTAATTGGCCAGAGGAGAACTTGCACCCCGACTGAGCCTGGTTTCTCCCAAAGTTTATTTTTCTCCATTAGGTCACCTGATGGGATTTTGGTTTCCTTGCCACTGTCGCCTCTGGCTTGGCTTGCTCAGTTGGGGACACTCAAATTTTCAACAAAATATCCAAATAAATCTAATTATTAAACTAAACTAACTATATAAACTAAATTACTGATCTAATTACTGATCTAAAGGCCACATTGTTACTATATGATAATCGAAATATATTCTGTTGCATTATTTTTCTGTTTAACACTGTGAAGCTGCTTTGAACCAATCTGCATTGTTAAAAGCGCTATACAAATAAAGTTGACTTGACTTGACTTGACTTGAGAACCTTTGGAGCATCCTCAAGCAGAAGATATATGAGGGTGGGAGTCAGTTCACATCAAAACAACAGCTCTGGGAGGCTATTCTGACATCCTGCAAACTAATTCAAGCATAAACTCTCCAAAAACTCAGAATTTCAATGGATGCAAGAATTGTGAAGGTGAAATACTGTTCATCATTAGGAGGTTTGTTCAATAAAATTGGAATTAAGCCCTAATGGCTGATGACTTGAAAATTATACTGGCTGTCATTTGCATTGACTAATTATGAAAATCAGAGAAGGATATAATTTGCATAATAATTTGGAATGCGGTGTACTAAATCATTCTTTAAACATTTGTAAATAATTACAATTTCATGGTTAAAAGTTGGTGTTCATTGGATTCATCTTGCGATCGCCAATTAATAACAAACGTATGAAGTCCCATATAGATTTTGTATGTTGACATTTGTACTCCTGACACAAATTACAATATTTCTGTTGCTGGAACATCTATATAGTAAAACAGATACCGTAGGTTGGCACTGAATCCTTAAAACTTTCAAAATATGTATAAATTAATCCTTAATATTTCTAGACTGTAGTCTGAATAGCAAATGTATACTATGGTAAGCAAAGTGAAGTCAAGCCCATGGTCGGGTCAGTGAGTCTCAAGGGCACCGCAGTGATTTTTTCCTTTTCTTTTTTTTCCTTTCTTTTTTCTGAGTGTGTGACCCTCGAGGGCCACTGTCCTGCAGAGCTTAGCTCTGGCCCTATTCAAACACACCTGCCTGTAACTGTGACAAGTAATTCAAGTAATTGTGAAGACTCTGATTAGATTTAAGGTGTGTTGGATAAGAGTTGGAACTAAACTCTGCAGGATATTGAACCTTGAGGGCCAGAGACACCCACTATGTCATCAAGTTTATATTTCTTGACGAATAGGTCAACAATTTAAAATCCATTGTTTTATTTTTCTTTAGTGAGGTCAAAAGATAACCTGACCCAATTTTAAAGAGTAGACAAAATTTGTAGAAGTTCTCACCTGCATGTAGAAGTTGACAAACAGGACGACAAGTGTGCACATGTAGAAGGTCTGAAATTTCAGACAGCCCAGAGGGTAGCCACAAGGAACGACCCATGCACTTACTGTGTGTGTTATAGTCAATACAAACTGAACCTAAGACAAAGAACAGAACATTACTGGGAGACAATTATCTTCACATCTTATAACAAATGAAATGCAACAAAAAGAACCAAACGGAGTAGGAAAGAAAGTTTATTAAAGAGTGCTATAAGTATACATCTATACTTCTATAGAAAAGTATTTATAAAGAAAACATGTTCCTGATTCAGAGTATGCCAGTTTTTGTGTAGACCACTGATAGTGTACATAGGAATTCACGTCAAATCTACCTAACACTTTCCCCGCCATTGACGACATTTTCGAGAAGGGTATGTCTGCAGCCCACAGTACTTTAACTCATGGCCCTGCAATTTACGTCTATTTCTACAAGTTATGCCTCCCATGAATAAACAAGCTGGATTACATTGACTAAAACTAAACAAATGATTTTGTTTTATGTATGAAAGGTTTGTACAAGCTATAACTTCTATTGCTTTCAAATACAAACTGTGAAATATGAAATAAGCTTATCGTGTTGGACTACTTTCACTTTTGTCTTTGGACTTTTCTGAATCCGATATACCATATCATCCAAGTGTCCTAGAACAAAGTAAGGGCCCTCATAGGCAGGTAGGAACTTCCTGATCTTATTTTTCACCCTTCTAGTCCCTTTTATGAGTCCCTTTTACCACACAGCATCACCGGCCTTGCATCATCGCCACATTCTTGTCATATTGCTTTTTGGCACGCTCAACAGAATGCCCCAGTTGCTCTCTGGCAATTTGATGTGCCAACTCCAACCTTTCTCACATTTCAGCAACGTATTGTTGAGGAGTGGGGGCTGAGGTTTCATTAGAGCATCCCTGTTACTAGATCAGGCCAAGGGAACCATGAGATCCCAGTCCCAGTGACACTGGTCTGAAGTGGTAGCCAGTATTTTCTGAAGGGTGGCATCAAACCGCTCCACTTGTCTATCCGATTGGGGTCTGAAAGGTGTCGTTCGAGTCTTCTCAATTCCTAATAAAATCACACATCGTTTGGAAAACACAAGATTCAAAATTAGAGCCTTGGTCACTTTGCAGTGTCGATGGTGCTCCGTAGCGACAGACCCATTCTGTAACTATAATCTCTGCAACGGTGACTGCCTGGTCATTGGGCAGGGGGTAGGCCTCCACCCACTTAGTGAAATAGTCCTGCACCACAAGAATGTAACGGTTGAATTTTTCGTTTCGTTCATAGGACCCATCAAATCGACAGCGATCCTTTCCATGTGAGCCCCCACCGTTAAAGTGCCCATTTGCGCTTGCGGGGTCTTTGTGGGTCCGGCCTTTGCAGCGCAACTTGCACATGTGTGACACCAGAGCGTAACATCCTCCTGCATCTGGTACAAGTAATACCGTGACTGCAGCCAGAAAAGCGTGTCCACCCACTGGTCCATTGTGCATCTGATGCATCACATCCTTCCGAAACACTTTTGGCAAGATAATTTCAGGGCCCTCCATCAGGTAGAAGCGCCTCACCAAAGTGCCATCTTTAAAATACAATCTCTTCCATTGGCTCAAGTAAGCTTTAGTTGCCGGTCCATAGGGCAAGCCTAGGAGGGCCGTTCCCCACCTTCCTCTATCCACCTTTTGATAGGGGCAATATCGCTGTTGGATGCCTGAGCAGAGTGTTCTTCAGCAGTCCACCCTAGGAATGGAGCTGTACTTGCCGTCATGACAGGTTGCACTACCCCCACAAGACAGAACTCTGGATTAGCATTCCCAGCTCCACCATTCCCAGGTCTTGTATCAAAATCACACTGAACTGCCTGATGACGAACTTGGGAGTTACTGGAAGAAGGTTCTTCAAGGCTGCAAGCACAGTTTGAATGACATGGCCTCCTGGACAGCACATCTGTGTTTTCATGTTGGTGCCCAGGCCGATACACAACCTTAAAATCATACTCGCCAAGCTTTTCCTACTTCGTGCCAGCTGTCCTTCTGGTTCTTTTATTTTCATGAGCCACTGCAGACTACTATGACCTGTCCGCACGACAAAAGGTCTGCCCAAAAGATATTGCCGGAAATGTGCAGAGAACTCCACTACAGCCAACAATTCTCTCTGTGTGGTGCAGTAATTCCGCTCGGTTGGTGTCAAACCCCGACTGCCATACGTTAGTACACGTTCCTCACCATTTTGGAGTTGGGATAACACCGCTCCGATTCCAAAATTGCTGGCATCCGTATCAGAATGAGGTCACCATGATCCATAGGATACCCCAAAACAGGAGTGGTGGTGAGTAGCTCTTTCAGTTTGTCAAATGCTTGATGGCTTTCAGGGGTCCATTGAAATCTGGCATTCTTTCATAACAGATCATGAAGGGGCTTGGTCACTGTGGCAAAATCTCTGACAAACCACCTTTAGTTAGTAAGATGCCAAACCAACAAATTGTCGAATTTCATGAACACTGGTAGGCTGCGGCCATTCCCAAATCTTTTTCACCTTCTGAGGGTCAGTGGCGATGCCCTCCTCTGAAACTATGTGCCCCAGATAAATCACCTGGCGACGGAAGCGGCAGCACTTGCCAGGTTTCAACTTGAGGTTAACCTGGCGCAACCTTTCAAATACCTGTGCTAGACGTTGAATCATTTCTTTGGCGTCCCTCCCCAGGACAATTATGTCGTCCAAATAGACTAGGCAAATCCACACATAGTCTGTATGTCTGATCTTTCTTCCGTACCATTGCAATTGGTGAAGCCCAGCTGCTATGGCTAGGGGCAGCTAAGCCAGTGTCAAGGTTTTGCTGGATCTGTTCGTCGCATTATGCTGTTTCTCAAAGGCCATCCTTCGGGGCTGCTGTTTTAGTGGTGGACCGGTCGTGCTTGGATGTCATGATGCACCAGGTTGGAGCGGCCAAGGTCTGTTGCTCCAGTCGAGAAAACATCCCCATAAGTGCTCAGGAGCGCGGCTAGCTCTTGTTGTTCCAACTTCCCCAGATGCACTATACTCTCTGCATATAAAGGTTGTAATTGACTTGGAACAGTTGCGGGGGTTGGGCTTGCAGTTGGCAGCTCCGAGTCAGCAACCCTTACAACACTTGCATGCTGTAGAAACCCAGCAATGGCCCCCTTCTTTACTTGCACGGCAACAGTACCTGGGTAGTTGGAATTTGTTTATTGGGTTGAGCATCAATTACAATCCGTGCCATCAACACTCTGTGTTTCTCCATAAACCCTTTTGTTGGGCTCAGTAACATATTGCCCTGCACATGCTCTCGGAAATGTGCATTTCCTGGCACGATATATTCACAGCCTGCTTCAAGAACAGCGGTGCGTGCTATTCTAACAACGTCCATTCTGGGTTTGTTTTTGGGGTTAAAGTAAGGTATCTGCTCACCGAACAGTACAATTCTCTGACTTCCAAAGTCGAGGCGTGCTTGTTCCAGGAATGGGTGTCCAAGAATACTTCTGTGTCCTCTGCTACATTGGCTACAATGAAGCTAGGTCGGAAGGTCTGACTCTGTGGGTTCCGACCTGTATCGGCATGTGGACTTGCCCGAGAACATCCACATTTATAGGGCTTATTCCTTGCAGAGCTTGTACTGTCGATACTTCAAGTGGGGGTCAAACTCCTTCATTAATAGCCTCATAGCAGTGACGAGGTAGCACATTCCTTCTCCTTCTCCTTCAAGCCGGGGTTAAGGGCAGTTCCGCCTAATGTGGCCAATGCCTTGGCAGTTGTGACAAATAATCTCTCCCCAATTAATCTTTCCTCGTTTGTTAAATCTTAGTTGGTGCGGTTTGGACTCCATTCTGAGCGGTTTCTCTCTCTGACCAGATTGTGAGTGACCCCTTCACTTTCACACTGTTCAGGGCATTCACAGACTGCTGCAGCTCTGGCTCTCCGTTCCATTGGCCTTGTGGTAGACAGCATGAGTTGGGTTATACTGGCAGCTGTTCGTTGTGTGGTCTCATATATATGAGCAATATCATAAGCACGACCCAGCGTACGTGGGCGCTTTTAGCAGTATTTGCACAACATCAGCATCCCCCATGCCGTTAGTGAACACTTCAATGCTGATAGAGTCCTGTTCTCTTTCAGAGCGGTCTGTATACACACTGGAGACCTTTTCATAAATATAATCTCTTAACACATGCAGCGGCTCACCTGTCTTGTGGACTCTCTGCCTCAGCTATGTTCGGATGACAGGCCTTACGCGGCATCCATTTCCTCCACAATGCGAGCGTAATCCTATCTACCCGACCTGGGGTTTTTATGTATCACTGCGCCTGCTGCTCCGATCTAACAGAACCTCATATGCACAACCATTGTCCTTTCAGACCAGTGGTTTGCTCTGGCACAATCCTCAAAACGATTTCGGAACTCCCTCCATGACGTCGAATCGTCAAACTGACCTGGTCGGAGGGTAGGAATTCTTTCTCTTGCAGTACTGCATTCTTCTCCACTGTCAGATGATAGATCGTAACATGCCTGACATGGTTTTCTTCCGTGCAGGCAGGGTCTAGTAAACTCAGGGAAAAAACTCTCATCAGCGTTAATATAAGCAGTCTTATTTTCAGCCTCATGAATGCTATGCTGGACTGTACCACTCTCATGTTGACAAGAACAGCGATTAATTGGTTACATATATTGTGACATTGGTTCAGCTGTTAGATCTTTGTACACATCTTGTGGGTAGTAGTTCAGATTCGCCGGCGTGCTCTGTATGAAACATGGTGCATCAATTCCACTGTAATACGTAAACTCAGTTCAATCATGACAACTCTCGGAGTGAAATAGATTCAACCAACATTTTATTAGCATAGAGCATGGAATGTACATAGGCTTGATTTTGGCGGACGAGATCTGCTAGGCTGCTGCTGCTGCTGCTGCTGCTGAGCAAATACATAATGTTCAGCTTAGTCAAGATAACAACAAGGAAGGCTGCTACAGAATGATGTAACCCCCCCAAGCAGATCTCTACAGGTGGCGCTGGGGAGGAGGTGGGATTATCGGAGTTCTCATAATTGGGCAGCATGCGGATAGCTGCTAGGATACGGTATAAGTAAAGCCACGTAGATGAGGAAGTACCTCCGATTGGTTGGTGTCGTAGAACTGAAGGAACCAATCGGCGATTAATAGAGTTTCATGACTGAACTTAGTATTTTCCACAACATTTTTGAAAGGGTTGGTTTCTCTCATTGTCTGTAGTGATATGTGTGGCTCGTAGCAACGCGCAGGTCTGTTAACTGCAGCTGATTGAGGGCAAGGAGCAAAACTTTGTTTGAACTGATTATTTTTACTTTTATTATTGGACACCTGAACATCCAACTCATTTAACCAATCGGTGAATGAGATGTGCATCCGTTTTTCTTCATTCTCCACAGTTACAGACATAGCAGGGTTCAAATGACTGCTCTTGTTTGTATTAGAATGTTTACTCGTCATCCTCGCTCTCTCACGAGCATCCGTCATGTTGCTCTCTCTCTCTCTCTGATAACATCTGCTTCCGTTTACCATTCAGAATGTCCATATAACTCATCAAATAAAACGAACAAGATCCCAGGCGAGCCCCCAATGTTACCTTTTCCTTTTCGGCGCTCTCTGTCTCAGCAGCCATATGTGTGTGCGTAACAGTACACTAGTTCCTCAAGTCCGTGCAAATGATGAGTTAGACGGGCTGTCCTGAGTATGCTGCTTTATTGATCCCGTCAACATGACTTTCAATGTTGCAGTGAACATAAATACTCAGGTAATTTCAACAGAATGTAACAAAAACAAAGAACATATACACTCACCTAAAGGATTATTAGGAACACCATACTAATACTGTGTTTGACCCCCTTTCGCCTTCAGAACTGCCTTAATTCTACGTGGCATTGATTCAACAATGTGCTGAAAGCATTTTTAGAAATGTTGGCCCATATTGATAGGATAGCATCTTGCAGTTGATGGAGATTTGTGGGATGCACATCCAGGGCATGAAGTGCCCGTTCCAATCCATCCCAAAGATGTTCTATTGCAGTGGTTTTCAAACTTTTTTTAAGAGGGTCCCTCTTTTTTTTGACCCATATATAGGCATAATACTTATATACAATGGGCCATTTGACTGTATTCTTCATTAAACTACTAGATGGCACAAACATTCAGCTCAGCACTTTTCCACACAACCGCTTTTGATCCTTGACATGTCGCAAAATAAAGCTGATTCGGCACTAATTTTATATATATATATAGGGACAAAATGGACTGGTTAAGCGTTAACCAACAAGAATTTTAACCAATTAATTGTTTGCTGCATGCTTCAAAATACACTATATATATATATATATATATATATATATATATATATATATATATATATATATATACTCATCGCTCAAAGCGTCTGAGTTTTGTGCAGTTCTGAATCCTGAATGCTGGCAAATCCTCTGATTATAACATATAAATATTTGACCTGAGAACAGTGAAGTAATTTTTTCACATGGATTTTTAGTTTACCATTGAATAATGACTGAATACATAAGCTTAATCAACAAAATTTTGTTTATTTATTTATGTCCAGCGTTTTGCGTTGAGGTGATATTTGAGGCTCGATACGCAAATTCCTTGTTGCATAGCTTCCACACAGCCATGCTCTTGTCGACGCTTTTTTAAAACAAAATTTCCCATCCACGGGGCCAAACAAAGCAGTCTCGTCAGCTTCTTCGTTCATGTTCACTGTGGTTTGTTGTGTTCAGAAGTCAAGAACGCTAGGTGGTGTTCCAGTATAATCGGTCCATCGAAACCCATTCATTAAAAAACGTTCCGCGGTGCAAAAATAAGTTAAAATTGTTATCTATTTTTTTCGTAATTAATCTTAATTAACGCGTTAATGTCAAGCAATTAATTAATCTTAATTAACGCGTTAAAGTCCCGGCCCTAATATATATATATATATATATATATATATATATATATATATATATATATATATATACTCATCGCTCAAAACGTCTGAGTTTTTGTGCAGTTCTGAATCCTGAATGCTGGCAAATCCTCTGATTATAACATAGAAAATGTAGACATTATGGAAGATTCATTGCGCAGTCATTTTTATTGAGCTTTGTGAGATCTCGATGAACTGAGATGTCAGTTTTTTTATTTATGAAGGGAGCGCACTTTGCGTGCATTCTGCCACGGCAAACCATGCACGCACACGCTTGCATTTACGTTAAATTACTTGAAATAGTATCATGGACGTACAGAAAAAGACTTTTTATACTTTTATGCAGATGGGAGCGGGACAAAACATGAATGTTACGGGCGGGAGCGGGAGAAGGTAACATCCGTCCCACGCAGGTCTCTATTTGGGAACACCACAGTGGAGCAGTGCTCATGCTGAATGGCACGAATTGTTGGCTACTACTGACTATTTGAACTGAGCTGTGTAAGTTTTTATATATTAGGTTGACTTTTTTATTTTGATAATGAACTGACTGACTGCAATGTCAAGTTTGCAATGCTGGAATATGTTTGTTTGTGCGCGAGGCTCCGACACGAATGAGCAGAGGAAACATAAAATACTCCGTCATTTTGGTCATACAAATAATAAGAGAAGGACATTGTTCAAAATTGCAAAGTGTTTACTTACATTGTGCCATTGTAAAATAAAGAAAACAAGATGTGCTTTTTGTCGTCTGGGTTTCCATTCCGTGAACTCACAAACAATAAACCAAACTCAGCAGCAACTGTCACACATTTCTTTCTTTCTTCTGTTTAATCTGTTAATTATTTAAGTCAATTATATTTCGCATATTTATTCCTTTTATATAGGCCTATAGACTGATTTTATGAAAAATATTTATTGTTTTATTTTTAGTGTAACTCAATTTTCCTTAAATCAGCCTGGCAAACCATTTTTTTAATTCTCGCGACCCTCAACCCAGGGTTTGAAAACCACTGCTCTATTGGGTTGAGATCTGGTGACTGTGGGGGCCATTTTAGTGAGCTCATTGTCATGTTCAAGAAACCAATTCGAGCTTTGTGACATGGTGCATTATCCTGCTGGAAGTAGCCATCAGAGGATGGGTACATGGTGGTCATAAAGGGATGGACATGGTCAGAAACAATGCTTAGGTAGGCCGTGGCATTTGAACAATGCCCAATTGGGACTAAGGGGCCTAAGTGTGCCAAGAAAACATCCCCCACACCATTACACCACCACCACCAGCCTACACAGTGGTAACAAGGCATGATGGATCCATGTTCTCATTCTGTTCAGGCCAAATTCTGACTCTACCATCTGAATGTCTCAACAGAAATCGAGACTCATCAGACCAGTTAACATTTTTCTAGTCTTCAACTGTCCAATTTTGGTGAGCTTGTGCAAATTGTAGCCTCTTTTTCCTATATGTAGTGGAGATGAGTGGTACCCGGTAGGGTCTTCTGCTGTTGTAGCCCATCCGCCTCAAGGTTGTGCGTGTTGTGGCTTCACAAATGCTTTACTGCATACCTCGGTTGTAACGAGTGGTTATTTCAGGCAAAGTTGCTCTTCTATCAGCTTTTATCAATCGGCCCATTCTCCTCTGACCTCTAGCATCAACAAGGCATTTTCGCTCACAGGACTGCCCCATACTGGATGTTTTTCCCTTTTCACACCATTCTTTGTAAACCCTAGAAATGGTTGTGCGTGAAAATCCCAGTAACTGAGCAGATTGTGAAATACTCAGACCAGACCGTCTGGCACCAACAACCATGCCACGCTCAAAATTGCTTAAATCACCTTTCTTTCCCATTCTGACATTCAGTTTGGAGGTCAGGAGATTGTCTTGACCAGGACCACACCCCTAAATGCATTGAAGCAACTGCCATGTGATTGGTTGATTAGATAATTGCATTAATGAGAAATTGAACAGGTGTTCCTAATAATCCTTTAGGTGAGTGTATATTTCCACGCAATCTAGAGCTACACACGCGACCATGCGCGTTCGGACTACACTACCCATAATTCCCTTCCGCTCTGACTACAATTTCACGTTCTCCCGACATTAAAGGATAAATGAATCCCCCTTTCTCCCACAACAGTGCTGCGGGACGCAGTCAAACACACTTGGAATTTTCACTGTTATAAGGTAGGGGGTAGCATCTGTGTACAGAAACCAAGGATCAAAACACAGAAAAAGGAATAAAATCCTTGCTTATACACATGTAAATAAATGTGCTCATTAAACATTAAACAGCATATAATCAAAACTGCCAAAAGCCACTGTCACACTTGACTTTGAGCTCAGCAATGGTCAAAATATGACATCACGCTCTGCAGCATCTTTTTTATAAGAGATGTCATTGTGCAATAGGTATGATTCAATTTACAGCATTCTCATTCATTTCTATTGACACTTATACAAGTCTAAATTAAATTCAATGACATCAAGGCTGTATTGTGATTGGTTATCAAGGCACACATGATCCAAGTTACCCATTACACTTTCTCCAATGGTAGAACCACGGACCCTTGAATCTCCCAATAAGACCATACCTGACTTCGGAACGCAGCAAAATATTAAACTTTTCAAATGAGCTTGTGTGTCTGGTCTGATGCATTTGCATGAATGGTCAATAGAACAGAAAGTGTACTGTGAATACCCCTTAATGTTACTGAACGAAATGTCATCCCAGGAAAAGGTATAGGACTGTGCAAGCTTTGGGGGTGTTTATGCAAGCAATCTACTCCATCTGTGTTTGTGAAAATCTGATCCAGGCTATGTCTTTGCACGCACATATATTTTGAACAAAAAGCTGAGAAAACCGTGTCAATGTATGAACATGCAATATATAAAAATTAATATAACAGCACACACAACAAAATATTTTGGGGGACATACAAGTTTTATGAAAATCATAAAAAATGCTGCCGTTGGCTGGAAACTAAAAAATTTACGCTGGCAGGGAAAGTTAAAGTACAATTAAAGGTAAATTTCAAGTTTAAAAATGAATACCTAAATAGGAACATAGCAGTATACTTTAAGCGCAAAAATAATATATAAATAGTAAACTATGGCCCAGTTTTATAGACCTTAGATTAAGCCAAGATTAAATCCTTAGTTCAATAAGGACATTTAAGTAGCTTTTATAAATGTGCCTTAGAAAAACACATTACCATTTGTCTGCGATTTCCCAAAACCTGTCGGCGAGTCAAAATTGGGGCTAAAATCGGGCAGTGTGAACTAGGCATTAGCTGTTTGTTTTTTGTTTTTGTTTTTCTAAGGCATGTTTACAGAAGCTACTTAAATTGAACAAAGCCTAATCATGACTTAATCTAAGCCCTGTCTGTAAAACCAGGCCTAAATGTGGGCCAACTTAGTCCCAAGCAGAAATAGTACACTTACAATTATACTACTAGTACATTGATATTAATTTACTTACTACTTTAAATTATACTTAGAATATACTTGAACTTTAAGTATACTTAATAAAATTTACTTGAAGTATAGTTATTTTTTTGTAAGGGAGAATGGCAGAGGGAAGGTCTCATAAGTTCTGTAAGCATGAAAATGTGAAGGCAAATGGAAACGTAAAAGCAGAGTGTAGTTGGATAGAGAGTTTGCACACTGACCAGCTGAGCCTGGGTGAGGTAGCGTTTCCACCACAGATATTTGTGCATGGATGGGATGGTTGACAGACCATAGTAAGAATACATGAGGATATGGATGAAGCTGTTTAGCATCGGCCCAAAGAAACCTGGACAAAGATTTTGCATTATACAGCTTGAACTGAATCGTCATGCCACTAGATAACAAGAAAGATTATGTGTCAAATAAACATATTATATATAAAAAAAAATATTTGACATATTGTCAATATATATATTCAAAACTGTTATATGTATGTTCTCTGTTCTAGTGGAGGAAATGTTCCTTGTATCATTTATTATCATGGTTTCCTTGGCTAGTTTTGTGGTTCCTTTGTTGATTGGGTTTCTTTGATATCCCCCTAGGTGTGCCTTGTTTACTTGTTAGCCTCGGTAGCACTGGGTGTACTGCATGTATAGCTCTTGTGTTTCCCATGTTGTTTGTCAGGTCTTGTCCTTCTAACAGCTGTTTTACACCGCAAGCGTGAGCGGCGCGTGTGTGGGGCATGAGCAACGCAATTATTTATTTATTTATTCTTAGTTGCGTTGTTTACCATTTTACGAATGTGGTAGCCTACACCTCCCCATGTTTGCCCAACTTCTAAAAACAAATATAGGCTAGTTGTCTTTATAAAGAAATACTCACTTATATGATATAAGTGAGCATTATATGTAGCGTTGGAGCCACTGCTGTGAATACTCTCGCGCGCCGCAGTCACGGTGTAGTTACGCTGATGTGAAGCTCACGCTTGCAGTGTGAAACGCCCATAAGGCTGTGATGTTGATGTTCTCAGTTCAGTCTATTTGTGTTTTGTTTATCAGTTTTTAAGTTATTGTATTTTGTTAAACCTTCTGCATATAGATCCAACCCTCCCTGAACTCTGTCTCTTTAATGGCCTTTGTCCCATATTAGACTCAGTTCCCTATCGTTCAGTCACTACGACGTAACGTTAGTGACTAACGAATGGGGGTTTCGCTTAGAAGCCTATCATCTTCGAGCTTAGAGAAAACGCCCAATGGCGTGCCAATGCCATGGGGCATGCGGAATTTGCATACGTAACTCCGCCTCACTGTGTGAGTATATAAGGAGGTACGTGGCAACATCGCATTATGTTTCTGCTTTCGGAGCCAAGAGAACCTACCTCTTCACTCCTACAGCCTTCTGAGACTCTGTCAGCTTCTTCGAGACGAGCAGCTTTCCAGTCGGTGTTGGTGTAACGGCGCGTTCCAGTGATCGCATACTTCCTGCCTGCTGATCTGCGCAGTGGTCTGTTGACAGCTGGTGTGTGTTTCCCTGGGCGCTTCGGCATCGACTGCGAGGTTCCTCTCACAAAGAGCTTGGCGTGGCACGTCTTTTTCAAGACGGTTCGCCTATGCACTTCCGGGTGCGATCGATATCCTTTGCTGTCTATGGGCACTTTCACTGCTCGATGTGTTTGGGCTTCAGCACGTTCGGGCAGTGTTTGTGGATGTGTCATGTTCCCACTGCGGGAATGTGACCATCGCGATGTTGTGGTCGAGACTCAGTGATCTCCGTGAGGAGGAGTCCCCTCTGCCACACCCCAATCTACCCTCTCCGAGAGAGGTGGTACTTTGGATGGTGGCCAGGGTGACCTGAGGGCTGTGCTGTGGTATTAAGACCCCCGACGTTCTTTAGATCGCCGCATCCCAAGGTGGGCCAGAGTCCTTTGGGGATGATGATTAGGCTGTGCTCCACCTCCGGGTGTGTCAGCGCCGCCTGATCTGACCCATAGTTGACAGCCATGTTATCTCGGGCAGCCGTGAGCCTCGGGCTGGTGTGGAACTCCGCCCTGTCACGAGTGCTCGTGGTTGCGCGATTGGTTTTTGGGGACGGCACCTGACAGCTGTTGGGCCCCGCCCCCAATGCCTTTCGCCCCGAGGTGCATGAGGAGGTCACGCGGTCCGGGGAGTCCCGTGCTTCACGTGATCGCTCGGCCTCCTCCGCCTTCTCTGCCCTCGATGGGGCCGTGGCCTAGGGCACTCTGTTGCGCACTACGGTGTCCACGGAGTGCTTCGACGTGGTGTGGCTATCCTAAGCACCCTTCCGAAGCCTCAGGGCCCGTCTACTTCGGTGGCGTGGTCCCGTAGAGCGGCGGGGCAGGCCGCCGCCCCTTTGCACATGCACGAGGGTGGAGCCGACCCAGGGCTCTTCAATGAGCTGCGTGCCGCCACTGATCCCGCCTTCTGGACGGTGAAGGTGGCCACACGCTCCCTGGGCCGGGCGATGTCCACAGTTGTGGCCGGGAGAAACACCTGGCCTTACCTGGTGATGTGGAGGTAGTTGAGTGAGCCCACCTCCTCAACTCGCCCATATCCCAGGCTGGCCTCTTCGGCGACGTGGCTGAGAACTCCGCCCAACGGTTGGAGGGCCGGGGGAAAAATCCTTTCGCTGCTGGCCTCCGGGCTGGCGGCGCTTGGAGAGAACTGGTGTCCCCATCTCTGAGGACACAGAGACTGGTGATGGCAGTGTGCACCGCCCCCGGGCCGCTCTCGTCCCTCTCTCTCGCCAGCCTCTCAGAGCAGACCCCAGTGAAACGCGCGTCGTTGCTGAAGGGTCAACTTGTGCTTGTCCGGACAGACAACACGGCCGTAGTAGCGTACATCAACCACCAGGGCGGTCTACGCTCCCGCCGTATGTCTCAACTCGCCCACCATCTCGTTCTATGGTGTCAGAAGCGCCTGAGGTCCCTTCGTGCTGTCCGTATTCCGGGAGTCCTGAACCTCGCAGCCGACGAGCTCTCGCGGTTTCAGCCTCTCCCGGGAGAATGGAGACTCCATCCCCAGACGGTCCAGCTGATTTGGGAACAGTTCGGGGACGCGCAGGTAGATCTGATGAAGACGGCTCTGCTGACTGCATTGGCCTCCGTCAAGAGGGTCAGGGACCTGCAGGCATTTTCGGTTGACGAAGCGTGCCTGGAGTTCGGGCTGGCTATGTGCCCAAGGTTCCCACCACTCCGTTCAGAGACCAGGTGGTGAACCTGCAAGCACTGCCCGTGGAGGGGGCAGACCCAGCCTTGGCACTGCTCTGTCCAGTACGCGCTCTCCGCACCTACATAGACATGACGCAGTGTTCAGGACCTCAGACCAGCTCTTTGTCTGTTATGGTGGAGAGCGGAAGGGAAGTGCTCTCTCAAAGCAAAGGCTGTCTCACTGGATAGGGGACACCTTTGTTTTGGCTTACCAGCAGCAAGGTCGACCATGTCCCCTTGGGGTGCGGGCTCACTCCACTTGGAGTGTCGCCTCCTCTTGGGCTTAGCGCATGACGCCTCGCTAACAGACATCTGCAGAGCTGCAGGCTGGGCGACACCTAACACTTTGCCAGATTCTACAATCTCCGAGTGGAGCCAGGGTCCGACTTGTACTCGCCCCCCCGAGGGGCCGGTAATGGGCTAGGCTCAGGTGTCTGCGCTTGCACGCCATTCCACTCCTCGGACTGGATACGTGCAATATTCCTCAGGTGAGCTCCCCGAAAGCCCTGAGTTCCTCCAGCACTGCTTACGCCGATACCTGTGTGTCTTCCCTCTAGCGAGCCCAGACCCTCGTGTCCGGCCAGGTGCCCCGTGTGCATGGTTCCCCTCCGGCGACCCCCACACGTGTATTTCACCGTAAGCCTCCGCAGTGAGCGGGTCTCTTCCCTTGGCATGTCCCTGCCACCCCTAGGGTTAAAAATCCACCTTCGGCTGGTACTCTAGAGTTTTCACACATATGCAACCCTTTGCGGGTCATATGTGTACTCTTAAGTCCTCCCTATGGGTAGGCATCTTGGCATTTCCTCACTGGGATATGCTTCCCAGTGTACCTTGGTATTCCTGTGATAAGTGGGAGTCCTTCGTCCGTACTAGTCTTACGACAGGGTACTCACACTTACGCAGGGCACTGGAAGACAGTTGAGTGGCGGGATTAAATTGGACCCCCATTCGTTAGTCACTAACGTTACGTCGTAGTGACTGAACAAAGGGGAACGTCTCGGTTACGGATGTTACCCTCATTCCCTGAGGAGGGAACGGAGACGTAACGTCCCGTTGCCACATCAGCTGTGCTACCTGGAACGCAGGAGTTCAGTCTTGGCTCCTCAAGCAGGTAACATAATTCGATGTTGCCACGTACCTCCTTATATACTCACACAGTGAGGCGGAGTTACGTATGCAAATTCCGCCTGCCACCTGGCATTGGCACGCCATTGGGCGTTTTCTCTAAGCTCGAAGATGATAGGCTTCTAAGCGAAACCCCCATTCGTTAGTCACTAACGTTACGTCTCCGTTCCCTCCTCAGGGAACGAGGGTTACATCCGTAACCGAGACGTTATATTACATTTTCCCTATTTGATTTATATATATATATGTACAGTGGGTACGGAAAGTATTCAGACCCCCTTAAATTTTTCACTCTGTTATATTGCAGCCATTTGCTAAAATAATTTAAGTTAAAAAAAAAATCTCATTAATCTACACACAGTAAAAAAAAAACACGGAGTTGCTGACATTTTGCAGATTTATTAAAAAAGAAAAACTGAAATATCACATGGTCCTAAATATTCAGACCCTTTGCTGTGACACTCATATATTTAACTCAGGTGCTGTCCATTTCTTCTGATCATCCTTTAGATGGTTCTACACCTTCATTTGTGTCCAGCTGTGTTTGATTATACTGATTGGACTTGATTAGGAAAGCCACACACCTGTCTATATAGACCTTACAGCTCACAGTGCATGGCAGAGCAAATGAGAATCATGAGGTCAAAGGAACTGCCTTTAGAGCTCAGAGACAGAATTGTGGCAAGGCACAGATCTGGCCAAGGTTACAAAAAAAATTCTGCTGCACTTAAGGTTTCTAAGAGCACAATGGCCTCCATAATCCTTAAATGGAAGACTTTTGGGGCGACCAGAAGCCTTCCTAGAGCTGGCCATCTGGCCAAACTGAGCAATCGGGGGAGAAGAGCCTTGGTGAGAGAGGTAAAGAAGAACCCAAAGATCACTGTGGCTGAGATTCAGAGATACAGTCGGGAGATGGGAGAAGGTTGTAGAAAGTCAACCATTACTGCAGCCTTCCACCTGTCTGGGCTTTATGGCAGAGTGGCCAGACGGAAGCCTCTCCTCAGTCCAAAACACATGAAAGCCTGCATAGAATTTGCGAATTTTCTCTGGTCTGATGAGACCAAGATAGAACTTTTTGGCCTCAATTCTAAGCGGTACGTGTAGAGAAAACCAGGCACTGCTCATCACCTGTTCAATACAGTCCCAAAAGTGAAGCATGGTGGTTGCAGCATCATGCTGTGGGGGTGTTTTTCAGCTGCAGGGACAGGACGACTGGTTGCAATCAAGGGAAAGATGAATGCGGCCAAGTACAGGGACATCCTGGATGAAAACAGAGTGCTCAAGACCTCAGACTGGGCCGAAGGTTCACCTTCCAGCGAGACAATGACCCTAAGCACACAGCTAAAATAACAAAGGAGTGGGTCTGAATACTTAGGGTCTAAATACTTAGGACCATGTGATATTTCAGTTTTTCTTTTTTAATAAATCTGCAAAAATGTCAACAATTCTGAGTTTTTCTGTAAATATGTGGTGTTGTGTGTACATTAATGAGAAAAAAAAATGAACTTAAACGATTTTAGCAAATGGCTGCAATATAACAGAGTGAAATATTTAAGGGGGTCTGAATACTTTCCGCACCTACTGTGTATATATATATAATACACAGATCAGGCATAACATTATGACCTAATATTGTGTTGGTCCCCCTTTTGCTGTCAAAACCCCTGACCCTATCCCTGACCCGTCGAGGCATGGACTCCACTAGACCCCTGAAGGTGTGCTATGGTATTGAGAGCTGGAGAATTTGTAGGCCAAGTCAACACCTTAAAACTCGTTGTGCTGCTTTCTGCTTTGTGGCAAGGCGCATTATCCTGTTGAAAGAGGCCATAGCAACCAGAAAATACAGTGGTCTGCAACAATGCTTAGGTAGGTGGTATGTGGTACATGTCAAAGTAACATCCACATGGATGGCAGGACCCAAGGTTTCGCAGCAGAACATTGCCCAAAGCATCACACTACTTCCGCCGGCTTGCCTTTTTCCCAAAGTGTCTCCTGGTGCCCAGGTAAGTGACACACACGCACACGGTGGACAGGGGTCAGCATGGGCACCCTGCCTGGTCTGTGACTATTCAGCCCCATACGCAACAATCTGTGATGCACTGTGTATTCTGACACCTTTCTATCAGAACCAGCATTAATTTCTTGAGCAATTTGAGCTAAAGTAGCATGTCTGTTCGAGCCTTCACTCCCCGTGTGCATCAGTGAGCCAATGACCCTGTCACCAGCTCACCACTGTTTTTTCCTTTGATAGATATTGACCACTGCAGACCAGGAACACCCCACAAGAGCTGCAGTTTTGGGGATGCTCTGATCCAGTTGTCAAGCCATCACAATTTGGCCCTTGTCAAACTCGCTCAAATACTTATGCTTGCCCATTTTACCTGTTTCTAAGACATCAACTTTGATGACAAAATGTTCACTTGCTGCCTAATATATCCAACTCACTAACAGGTGCAGTGATGAAGAGATAATCACTGTTGTTCACTTCACCTGTCAGTGGTCATAATGTTATGCCTGATCGGTGTATATACATTCATACAGAATGTAGTATTCTAAATCTACATGATAATAATAATAATAATAATAATAATAATAATAATAATAATAATGTTGTCATCTACATTATTCTGGCTATTGTTAAAACATAAAGCTAATTCTAAGCTCATTTTTAGAAACATCATCTTAAAACGATAATAAAGCATCACACCCATCACACCCATTCTTTCTCTTAAATCTGTGACCTTTAATTTATGTAACTTTGTCCTTCAGGCTCACTTACTCTGTCCACAGGGTATCCAGTTGAGGACACACCACCAGATGTTAAACATAGAAGCATGATGATACACATGCAGGAAACTGATCTGGCTGTTTTTCTTCCTTAGTACAATGAAGATGGTGTCCAGGAATTCAATCAGCTTGGAGAAATAGTACCACCAAAGTACTTTTGCTACCTATCCATATAAAACATGTAAAATATTTTGGTGCAAGATAAATGTAATAAGATAATATTTACACACATCATATGATAAAACCAGTGTCCCTACAGTAGTGTTAATGGGAACACTTTAGAATACTGATCAATCATTAATGAATAACTACACAGGAACAAATTAGTAATGTATTATTAACACTCTAGAAACTACTATTAACTAGCAATAAACTCTGATTAATAAATTAGAAAGTAATAGTGCTTAGTCGAATGTGGCAGTTCGCTATTAGTTAACCAATATCTAATTTTATTTATTTATTTATTTAATTTTCTTTCATATATCCCAGCAGACTAGTGGGTTACCATTACCTTCACTTTTACAGTTAATTATACATTATGCATTATTCACATTAATTATGAACCTGTATACAGTAGTTCTTTGCAGTCCTCTGGGAGAAGTGAAAAAATAGAAGTTATTGATTAACTAATGGTGAACTACCACATTCAACTTAGCACTATTATTTACTAATGTATTAATTAGAGTTTCTTGTTAGTTAAAGGTGTGAACTGGCTTTTTTTTTTAAATTATACTGTTATCTGAGGTCAACTAATGATGTTCGTGTGGTTTTTACATTTAAAAAATGAATAAGTAATAGGCTATTTTCTACACTGGTTTTGAGGCTCTCTCCTGAACGCTGAGTTTTGATGGGCGTGCTACACTGGAGACTTGGAAGTAAATGCCCACGGTTAGGATTGGATAAGATTAACATATTTAATGAGCTTCAGCTCCCCTGTCATATCTATGCCCCTGTCAGTTCACATGAGGGAGGGATTGTTTTGAAAGCGGCGACCAGAATGATTCTCTCGATCACAGGGTTTGTAAACGTCTTTATCAAACAAACACAATGATTTATCTCTCATCCAGCCGATTTGGAATAATATTTTTGTATTACTTGCCCCGCCCGATCCGTGGATTTAAGTGCAAATTGAGCACACACACACACACACACACACACACACACACACACACACACACACACACACACACACACACACACACACACACACACACACACACACACACACACACGTGCTCGCGTCCTTCAAATGTCAAGTCAAGACATCTGGCCCAGACATGTAATAGCGTGCTAAAGGTATGTTCTGTTAGTACACATAATCAAAACGATCAATAACAATGCAATACTATTACATATACAAAAACACGTTTTACTCACATAAGTGAGACTTGTTTACAAACAATTCCGCAGTGAAATATAGCGAACACATGTATAATGTCTTCCCCACGTGATCTGGAACTTCATTAAAAATAAAGTTCAACCACACATTCCTAATATTAGGATCCGAAGGAATCTTCTGCATCGACTGTGTTCTTCCACAACCAGGAATAGCACAATATCTTGCTATCTTCTTCGGCATGTTTATTGCTGCTGGCTAGCGCAATCCGAACAGCTCCATGAGTCGGTGGTCGGGGCTACTGATTTAGACGTGCTTATTATTCTGTAGAGGTGGTGTTTTGCCACACGATGACGTCAGGATGAAGCACTCTATCGTTTTCTGGGCCTGGTGTCTATAAAAGCTTTTCTTTGACTAACAATGAAGTTTTCAGCTCTGAAACTTACAGGATATTCTTATATTACCATGACCTTTTATATATCAAAAGATCAAGGGAAAGTTGATTTCTCAATATATCACTCATTTAATAATAGTTACTAGAGTGTTAATAATGCATTACTCATTTGTTCCTGTGTAATTATTCATTAATGATGCATCAGTATTCTAAAATGTTAACTATTAATGCCAGAATGTGATCTTACTGTTGTTTGAGTTATGCCTTAAATAGTATCAATGCACAACCGTACATATTTACAGATAGATAGATAGATAGATAGATAGATAGATAGATAGTAGGGATACTCATATTGACTGTTTAAACGCTAACCGATAGTAAGAATTTTAACCAATTAATACTCTCAGTTAAACGGTTTAAAGGGTATTTTTTATTTTTACACTTTTTTGTTTGTTTGCTGTATGGTTAAAGAAAAATATGCTGTATTTGTTAACTCACTTTCGAAAAATGAAGCAATTGCCTACTATGTGGGACCATTTCGGCAGAATGGGCGACGAAGTTACTTGCAAAATATGCTACGCGTTATTAAAATACAGCAGTAGTAGGCCTACAAGCTGTTGACTGGTGGAAAGCAAATGAAAGGTGCTTCCCAAGGCTGGCAGCTCTAGTAAGGCGTTATTTCTGTATTCCCCGGGCACCAGTGCCATCTGAATCCTCAATGCTTTTCGTAGTGTGTTTTTGGTCAAGTTTACTAAAGTAACATTGTCACGTATGTTCTTCTCGCTGCTGTTTCTTGGTGGTTTATAGAACAATTACTCAGAATCACCCTCTGTCTTTTTAAAGAACAGCACAACGGTCGAGCGTGTCAAGTAAAAACACTTCCTCAAACAGACAAAGGCGCGTGCACAGTCAGCGCAGCGGAGGCTGGTACTGCGGAGACAGATGGAAGTATAAACGAGGCTTGCTGATCTGTTGTGTATGCTGCTGGTTTGCACAGTAAAATAAACCAGTGAAAAAGTATTTTTAACGGGTTAGAGACACTCATCAATTGTATTTTTATTTAATTTCAATTCAATAATATAATCTTATCAGTTAACGGTAAATAATCGATTAATGAGCATCGGTTGACGGTCGGGAAAATTAACGCATCCCTCATAGATTTACATTAAGGCATTTAGCAGACGCTTTTATCCAAAGCGACTTACAACATAGGAGTACAGGAAGCATAGATACATAGATCATAGATACATAGACAGACAGACAAGCAGCAGAAAAAAATTTCTTACCCTGATATCTGCTTCACCAGCTTCATGCAATGCCTGACACTGAAGACGGTAACCTGCAGACCAGACTGATGATATCAGCTACCAAACACATGAAACATAGTGTTAGATAAGAACAGCTTAAAGGACCCTGGACACCAGCAGTTGGGCACCTGTATTGCTGCTGTACATGTAAACATACATACTGCATACACTCACTTACCTCAACCAGCATGTAGAAAGACAACACAGTAATAGAGAAGTTGTACAGCAGTAAAACATTTTTCAGTGAGTATGCTGGTCTGTTTTTCATGTATTTTGTTCCCAGGTAGATTGTTAGGAGGTAGGTGATGGTGAGTAAGAACGTTGGTGTGTAGGAATCCAGCAGGAGCCATCCTCTCACGCGAGTATCTAACATCAAACACACATGTCACATACTGTATACTCACTGCAAATGATTGACTGGGTAAGGTAAATTTCAAGGATCTTTTTAATAAATATATATATTAGAGAACTAACTTCAAATTCTTCTAATAACTTTGGCTTAACCTTTTTATACATGGTCGTGCCATTTTGAAATCAAAAGTAAGTTTTAGGTAAACAAAAGAACGTGGAATTGAAGGTCAGTGATGTAATTTGGCAGAGAGAGGGCCAAATACTGAATAAAACTAGGTTGTTGTTTGAATTTTTTCTTTTTTTTCTAGCATATGGAGACACATTTCATTTAATCAGTAAAATTATTAATTTTAAATCACAACTTCACATTGCATAGAAAAGACTCCCTGCCCAGCACGATCTGTGTCAAAGCATTAGTCCGCTTGTTTGATGAGAGAGTTTATTAAACACTTTAAGAATCCGTCCAGCAGAGGAGAACTGTTATTCTGCACGGAACTGTGGAAACACTGAAAGCGGCACGGGTTGATCTTTCTTAGACCAGTCAGCGGAAAGGGGCGTTTCATGCAAGCCCACATGTGGAAATCGAATATTCAAGCCTTTTATCCATTTTCCATCCCTGAACCTTAAAATATAAAATCAAGCCGAATTCTCATTTTTTACTTTTTAAAAAAAATGAATAAATCAAGCCATTTTCTCATTTTTTAATTTGATATTAAAGTGAAAAACGAATGACTGCAAAAGTACACAGACCACAATAAATGTTGTGTTTTCATGTAATTTTACAAAATAAAGATACATTTATTTAATTATTTCAGAATAAACTGGTACATTTAATTGTTGTTTTGTGGAATCGAACGCAGATGAGCCAATGGCAGTTGCTGGGACCGGAACTCGGACATCTTTAGGTTTGAGCACCATAGAAAATCTGGAAAATCGGAAGCTTTCATTGGTTTGATTGTGTTTATGCTACAAAAATGGTAAAATGTTGTGCCTGAGGTATTGTAATACTGACTCCAGGTATACTGAAAGTATTTTCTGGTAGTCATACTCTCATTAAGTTATGATTAAAGTCCCTGCAAACGTACAAACGGAAATAACGTAACACGTAGGTCAAAAACACATAACGTTACATGTCTATATTTTTGTGCCTCTCAATATTAAACTGGTTAAATAATTAATACAATTTTACCCTGCTGTAAGTGTTGATCCTGGAGGTTGTCATCTTCGCGATGGTCGTATGTGGCTTGGCCGGAACATCAGGGGCACGTTCAAACGCTCAAACCGGTGCGCAATGTTTTGCTACGGTTTCCGGTTGAACGTCATGTTCCCTGGAAACGGTGTGCAACGGGTTTGAGAAGCGTTTTCTCTCGTTTGGTGGGTGTGTCAAATATGTCAGCCCAATCAGCAGCAACATGTATATAAACCACATGGTGTTAAAGGGTTACTTCAGTGATTAGCATTAAGCTTTGTATCAGTAGAAACCCGGGAGTATATTCAAATTATCGTACTTTCCCCCTCATATGACCCTGAGAGGAGAGAATTATGTATTTTATTTCTGGAAAAATTCCTCCGATGACACAAATATCGTCATTTTGCGTCATTGGAGGAGTTTTTGGCCAGAGGCTAAAGACTACAGCCAGCAGAGGGCGCTATTTCCACATGTTTTCAACATCCCACTCACAGCACTCGGCTCACAACGCTGCGGAGATTCATGTAAACAGAGCGGTGGAGACCAAAGTGAGTGTTTCAACTTTTAAAATGAACTTCCTATGAAAGTTAAGCTTCCAGCTCATGTGATGAATGTAATCCGATCCTGCTGCGTTTGTGTTGTGACGCTCAATCAGCTCACTTGCATTATATCGAACAGACACGTTCAGTTTTTATTTGTAGTGTCTCTAACTCAACTGATTTTCTGAAAATGAACGTGGTAGGCAAGTGATCCAGTAATCTTGTAGCCGACTAGCCGTGCTTAGAGTAGGGCAGTGAAGCAGTGCGTTCTGGGAATCCCCATGAGACAAAAATACATTTTCTGTGTTTTCTCAGTCTACAAGGCACCAAATTCAAAAATTATTTCACATTTCTACTACATTAATGACCCAGTTTAAATACAGATTCATCTTCCCAGCGCTGAAGTACCCCTTTAAAGAGACATCTCGCACAATGGGTCCAAGTAAAGCTACAAATGTGTCCGCTGCAGCTCGGTATACGCAACAACTGAAGATATTATACATAATTGTCTTAAGATTTTTATAGTAAAAATAAAAACCAACATGATGATGTAGTTGTTTATATTTTCATCTTCATTGCAAGGCAAGTTTATAACAAATTCCATACACAATGGTAAGTGCTTTACATAAAAATAAGAAAAAAAAATACAAGGTATAAATTAAAAAAGTAAAAACTAGAAATAAAATGGTTTAAATTAGAATTGATTACCAGGAGATAAATTAAATGGGATGGGGACATTCTGGACAGCAAGGGCAGTAATTGCATTGAGAGTGTTTTACAGTATTAAACACGTAGCCTACACCAGTGGAATGTGATGTCTGATCCCCAGTGTTGTGTATGTGATGTGACATCTGTTCCCAAGTTTATTGTTGCAGCTCAAGAACAGTAATCCAGTTCGGGAAAATCTAATGTTGAATGTACCAAATTCGATTTGAAGGGATTACCAGGAAGCAAGGGACACGGTAAAAAAGAAGAAAAGGGGCAAACGAGGCGGCATAAAAACTTGCCTAAAGAAACAGCGTTTCAACCGGGCTCCATTGCCTTCGATGATTATGGGAAATGTACAATCACTGAGGAACAAAGTGGATGAGCTTTAAGGTAATGTTCGCTACCAAAATAATTTTATGAACTGTTGTTGTCGGGTCTCGGGTCTGATCACCTGTCTTTGTGCTCGTGTTTTGTGTTGGTGCGTGGCTTTGTTTTGACAGCTCACCACATGCTTGTGTCTCCGCCCCTACCTGTGCCTGCTCGTTAGCGCTCTCGCACCTTGTTCTTGTTCTCCTCGTTATTAGTTCCCTTTATAGCCCTGCGTGTGTCTCTGTCCTTTGTCAGACTTTTATGGTTTACACCGCTATTCTGACTGCCTGTGTCCGTATTTGTACTCCCGTCTTGTCCCGTCTCTTCCCGTGTCATTCAGGCTCCAGTGCTCGTGGCTGCAGGTTCTCTCGCCATTCTGCGGTGCTCTTTGTGGACTCGAACTTCCTTCACGGTTGGTGGCGGTGGTCTGGATTGGAGAGCTACCTTTCCTGGTGGTGCCGATTGCCGCGGTCGCGGCTTTTTCTGACCCACGAACTGTTTCCCTGATTCCTCAGTTATTCAGTATTTTTGTTCAATAAACCTTCTGTTTGCACCCGCATCTGAATCCCGCCTATTATCCTAACAGTTGTATTATGGCATTTACTGAAACATGGCTCACAGAGTGTGACCGGGACGTCGATTTGTGTATGGATGGATTCGGATCCCCTTTTCGTTTGAATCGACTATCAAAGGTGACGGGGAAACCCAAGGAGGATGTTTGTATGTCAACAAGCGATATTGCTCATGTGTTACTGTCAGAGAGCGTAATTGTATGCCTGATGTAGAACTGATCTGGTGTCCTTGAGACCATATTATCTACCTTGAGAGTTCCCCTTAGATTTTTATTACAACCGTTTACATTCACCCGTAGGTGAACTCCGCGTCGGCTACTAGTACAGTATTTGATGTTGTGCAGAGGTTACAGTCAATCTCACCGGAGGCACCAAATTTCATCCTTGGTGACTTTAATCATGTCTCCCTAAAACAGACTCTTAAAACTTTCCATCAGTATGTCTCCTATCCGACCAGGTGGGGGAAGACTTTAGATCTGTGTTATGGATCGGTGAGAGGTGCATACAAATCTATTCCTCTGGCCCCCTTGGGCTCGTCAGATCACAATTGTGTCTATTTGTTGCCCATATATAAGACTATTAAGAAGTTTATTATATATAAGAAGTTTTAAAAAGGGAGAAAACAGTGACTAAGGACATCAGAGTGTGGTCAGAAGATGATGTGTCCTGTCTACAAGACTGTTACAGCTGTACAGATTGGGACATTTTCAAACAGACCTGTGGTGACTATTTGGACTCAATGGTGGACGTCACATGCTCATATATGGCTTTTTGCAGGGACATGATAATCCCATGTAAAAAGGTCAAAATGTATTCCAACAATAAGCCCTGGGCTACTAAATCAGTAAAGTCCTGTTTACAAAGGAAAAAATTTGCATTTAAACACGGAACAACTATGGACTTACATGTGGCTACTAAGGATTTGAAGTCTGAAATCCTTAAAGCTAAACAAAGCTATAAGAAAAATTTGAAAATAAGATGGCATCCAAAAATCCTGGCTCAGCATGGGCAAATATGAAACCAATAGTAGGCCTTCAGAACTCAAACTGCAGCAATCAGGTTACTTTAAATGGTTTTAATTCTGATTTTGAACTGGCAAATGCACTAAACTACTTTTACTGTCGTTTTGACAATTTGGACTTCACTAAAGAAATCCAGGAGTTGAATTTTAAATTAATGGATGATTAGCATTTTAACATCGACCTTCAGGGGGTTGAAAAAGCTTTTAGACTTGTAAAGGCAAATAAAAGCCCAGGTCCTGATAGCATCTGTGGCAGACTATTAAAGTCATGTGCAAAAGAACTGAGCCCTGTATTTCATGAGATTTATAATAAGTCTCTGAAGACACAACATATGCTGTTTTACTAAACGAAGTTCAGGAGGAACATGTCAGATAATTGACACAGGTGGAGAGTACTCAGCCAATCAACAAAAGAGGTATAAATACGAAGCCGTCTTATCTCCATTTTGTTGACAGTTTTTCCAGCATAGATGGCATTTCTTGCAGTTCGCTCCACCCGCCTCCTATTCACGCTGTCTACACGGATCCACACGCGCTCAACACATTTCTACAATGCTACAATCTTTATAAGCTACCTAAAAGCAGCCGCTCCATCAGCATTCGGGGTAAAATATTATTTTTATGAGATGTAATTGTGTTTGACGATCCACAATCGTGAGTGTCTTCTAACAATTCTAATCGATTCACAAACTTCAATAAGTGATGCTTTGTAACGTGGTGCGTTGGAGCCATGACTATAGAGTCAGCTGCGAGAGCAGTGCTCAGACAGCGTGAAGAGTGCACATCGCACAGACTTGCAACAGGGAGAACTACAACAGTCCCTGTTTTAAGATAACGTATATTGCACACATCAAGCTTTTCTTGATGTCTTTTCGTCTCTGTGTACAAACGTTACAGATATCCAGACAGATAATTTGTCACACAAGAAGTGTTCACCAAGGACGCGAACGGGGTTGCCGTGATAAACAATAAATATACGTTGCGGGTAAAGCGAGTGACTGTATCGTGAGGTTAAATCACTAAAATGATGCAGTGCAACAGCACACGTTATGCCAAACAATCATCCATTGGGATCAGCTGAAAATCACTGCATTGGATTCAATATTTCTCAACTTGATGCACACATAAGCTTGGTCACAGCGCGACCATACTCGCATTGCGACTATTTAGATATGTGCAAACTGTACAATGTATTTGGGAGCTCCTGTTTTTCTTAAATGTAACATCAATACCTACAGTAGGCTATTGTATAACAATTGTATCAATGATTATTGTATGCCATCTTATATTTTGGGGATGAAAAACCATAATTCACAACACTGCAGATTCAAAGGCTGATTTCATTGAATAATGTGAGATCTCACATTTCAAAATCTGAATTTGGTGCAGTTTTGCATTATACTGGCTTGCAAAATCAGTGCTTCAGAATGCTTCAGTTCAGAGCATTTGAACCAATGAATAAGGCACACTCATGCAAAGCATTTTCTTCATCGTGGTTTATATTGTTACATGTTGTATAATTTAAGTTTGTATATTATATCCCATATGATTTTGAATGAGCCTCCTGCAATAATAAGGCATGGACATTTCAAAATAAGAGTCCCATTCGGTTACACAAATATGTTTCTCCATTTGTCCATCTAACTTTCCCCTTTCTCTCCCACAGGAACTCAGGTTCTCTGGATAATTTTCTCCACTATTACAGCAGTGCTGTTCCTCTGCTCCACAGGAGCTCAGTTTCTCTGGCTAATTTTTTCCACTATTACAGCAGTGCTGTTCCCTCTGCTCCCGCAGGAGCTCAGTTTCTCTGGTCAATTCCTCCACTACCACAGCAGTGCTGTGCCTCTGCTCCAACAGGAGGTCAGTTTCTCTGATTAATATCTCCACTGCCACAGCAGTGCCGTTCCCTCTGCTCCGACAGGAGCCCAGTTTCTCTGGTCAATTCCTCCACTACCACTGCAGTGCTGTGCCCTCTGCTCCAACAGGAGGTCAGTTTCTCTGATTAATATCTCCACTGCCACAGCAGTGCCGTTCCCTCTGCTCCCACAGGAGCCCAGTTTCTCTGGTCAATTCCTCCACTACCACAGCAGTGCTGTTCCCTCCGCTCCATGAGCTCAGTTTCTCTGGTCAATTCCTCCACTACCACAGCAGTGCTGTTCCTTCTGCTCCACAGGAGCCCAGTTTCTCTGGCTAATTTCTCCACTGCCTAAGCAGCAATGTTTCCTCCCAGAAATCTCAATCCTCGTGACCTTCTTTTCTCTCCATGCTCCCACAGACCAGACCACCAATTAGACTGGAGATTTCTATGTTACCCTTAAAACCACAAACATACATTTATCCTGGGTTCAATAGCCTTTCTCATTTTACTGGAATTATCTGCTCCGCTTTCCCCCACAGGTGGCACAAACTAAATGATTACCTGGCAAGCATAGCCAAGCACACGCTATCCAATGGGGGAGGGCATTTCTACGTACCATACATGTTTTTATTTATTTATTTTTCAGCTAAAAAGTGCCGTGTGAGTCACACAGTAGAACCAGTACACATACTGCAGGTCAGACGCTAGCATGAGGCTGCATCTGCTAGCTGCACAGGCCAATCATTTCAACAGTTTTATCCAACAGGTTATAACCCCACCTACGTCCAGTGGCCTGCAGCTCCAGAGGCACAAATAAGCACAAGCCTTTCTCTGCTTAAGTCCACCTAAGTAAAAGCCCACATTTTCTTCCATCATCCAGATAACTTTTCTTTCCAAACCACAGAGGAAAACCCAAGTGTGAGGCCGACATCCGCAGCCCCGGATTATAACCCTCCCACCTCCATCTGCAATACAGATGCCCGTGCCATCCAACGACCCTGGCCATGGAACTGCCACCAGTGTCCCAAAACATCCGCGCACAGATCCTCGCTGAAATTCAGGAAGTTGGCTGACCAATTTCTAACTCCAGTACCATGCTATTCGCAACTCATTTTCCCGTAACCCTCCTGTTAAAACCCCCTCCTTGAAGCATCGCTCGATACCATTGTCCAAGCAGTTTCTCTCAGGACCCTCCAAACCTATGTGTCCATTTTTCTCTCCTTTCAATTACCTTGTTCATTTCTTATCTTAACAACATCAAGAGCCTCCAAGTAGGGTTCATCAAAGGTTACCTGAGCGGCATTCAGTTCTCCGTTAACTCCCTCTCTCTAGATAAATAATTCTCAGACCTCCCTCCAGATCAAGGGATCTGAAGATCCCAGCCAATCCGTCCCAATGCTAGACATCCTCACTACACACATCCTCGCACAGGGTACCAGTCTCTCAGTACCACCTGACCACTCGACACCATGTTTGTCTTAGCCTTCTTTGGTTCCCTTAGATGTTCGGAACTCGCTATCACATCAAAATTCGACCCAAAAATCCACCCCACCATCTCCGACTTATCATTAATAGATGGGGAAACATTCTCTTATCTGATCAAGCAAAGTGAGACTGACCAAATAAAAAAGGGTAATTTTATCAAAATTTTTAAACTCTCATCACTGATCCAACCATACCAGTCAGTTCTGACATATCTTCAATGGAGAAGTTCTCAAACAAAATTGCCCCTGTTCACGGATGAATCCAACAAACCGGTGACACGCTTTTGGTTCCAGAAACATCCCAAATCTGTTCTCCAACAGTCAGGCCGCAAGCTCAGCAGCTCAAAAAGGCCTCTCCCAACAGCAGATCCAAGCTCTTGGGAGATGGTCCTCAGATACTTTTCAAAATCCCCTGGGTCGTCCACCGAGGGATTTGTTTCTGTCCAGCCAACATGTAATCTCATGCTTTTCCTTTCTGTTCTTAGTATTTCCAGGAGAAATTGAAAGGTTCCACGCAGTGAGCCAACGGAAAGGTTCCACGCAGTGAGCCAACGGAAAGGTTCCATGCAGTGAGCCAACGGAAAGGTTCCACGCAGTGAGCCAAGCGGAAAGTTGCCACGCGGTGAGTCAACGGAAAGTTTCCACACAGTGATTCAGTGGAAAGTTTCCACGCAGTGAGTAAACGGAAACTTTCCACACAGTGATTCAGTGGAAAGTTTCCACGCAGTGAGTAAACGGAAAGTTTCCACACAGTGAGTCAACGGAGTTTCCATGCAGTGAGTAAACGGAAAGTTTCCTCACAGTGATTCAGTGGAAAGTTTCCACGCAGTGAGCCAACGGAAAGTTTCCACACAGTAAGTCAACGGAGTTTCCATGCAGTGAGTAAACGGAAAGTTTCCACACAGTGATTCAGTGGAAAGTTTCCACGCAGTGAGCCAACGGAAAGTTTCCACGCAGTGAGCCAACGGAAAGTTTCCACGCAGTGAGCCAATGGAAAGTTTCCACACAGTGATTCAGTGGAAACTTTCCACGCAGCGAGTCAGCGGAAAGTGTCCATGCAGGGAGTCAGCGGAAAGATTTTACATTGAGTCAGCGGCAAAATCCACGCAACAAGAAAAGCAAATAGAGTAAGATAGTGGATAGCTGTCCACGCAATAAGATACTAGACACGCAGTAAGAAGTTCCCCATGCTGTAAGATGGTGGATAGTCGCCCACGCAGTAAGATGGTGGATAGTCGCCCACGCAGTAAGATGGTGGATTGTTGTCCACGCAGTAAGATGGTGGATAGTCGTCTACGGAGTAAGATACTGGATAGTCGTTCACGCAGTAAAATACTGGATAGTCGTTCACGCAGTAAGATAGTGGACAGTCGTCCACGCAGTAAGATAGTGGACAGTCGTCCACGCAGTAAGATAGTGGACCGTAGTCCACGCAGTAAGATACTGGACAGTCGTCCTCCGCAGTAAGATACAGGACAGTCGTCCACGCAGTAGGATACTGGACAGTCGTCCACGCAGTAGGATACTGGACCGGCGTCCACGCAGTAATATACAGGACAGTCGTCCACGCAGTAAGATACTGGACAGTCGTCCACGCAGTAAGATAGTGGACAGTCGTCCACGCAGTAAGATACTGGACAGTCGTCCACGCAGTAAGATAGTGGACAGTCGTCCACGCAGTAAGATAGTGGACAGTCGTCCACGCAGTAAGATAGTGGACAGTCGTCCTCCGCAGTAAGATAGTGGACAGTCGCCCTCCGTAATAAGATGGTGGACAGTCGCCCTCCGCAGTAAGATAGTGGACAGTCGTCCTCCGCAGTAAGATAGTGGACAGTCGTCCTCCGCAGTAAGATAGTGGACAGTCGTCCTCCGCAGTAAGATAGTGGACAGTCGTCCTCCGCAGTAAGATAGTGGACAGTCGCCCTCCGCAGTAAGATAGTGGACAGTCGTCCTCCGCGGTAAGATAGTGGACAGTCGCCCTCCGCAGTAAGATAGTGGACAGTCGCCCTCCGCAGTAAGATAGTGGACAGTCGTCCTCCGCAGTAGGATACTGGACCGGCGCCCACGCAGTAAGATGGTGAACAGTCTCCTCAAGCGAATAAGTCCAACTAAGTGAGAAGTAGAAGATTCCACAGCGAGATAGTGAATACGATTATTTTTTTTAATCTTATTTTGAAGAGTCAATGCAGCGAAAAATGTAAGATTACATGCAGCATGAAAGTGAATTATTTTCCACACAGCGAGAAATAGAAGTTTTATAAACACCGCAAGGAAACGGATAGTTTTTTCCACAGCAAGAAAGCGGATACATTTCACCCAGCGAGGAGTGGACAGTTTTCCACACAGCAAGGAAGTGGATAAAACCCTCTAGATTGATAGTTTGCACGAGTTGAAAGTTTCCACTTAGTAAGGAAGTGGACCAATTCATTGCAGCAAGAAAATGGAAAGTTTCCATGCAGCAAGGAAAGGGTAAGTGCCAAAAAATCTCTAAATCAAGATCTCATTTCTTTTCCCATTTTTCTTCCAGGGGTCTCCCACGTACAAGCCCACACGCTGCTCCTGTCAAGAACCATGTGATTTGTGAACCAACAAGGGTTCACAAATCACATAGGCGACACAAGCGGCTAACGGGCCCTCCGAATCAAATAACCAGGCCCCTCTCTCATGCCAGCCGCCAAGCTCGGCACTTCTTGGGGGGTATTTAGCAGGCGGCTGTCCTATGCTTTCTAGCTTTTGGGGGGTACTCTGGGTTCGGGCCAAAGTCCGAGCTCGAAGCCCTCCCCCCGGACAGCACGCCACATACGCAATTAAATGTACTCTATAAATTATATGTAAGTGTGAACTAGTGAAATGCTGTTTTACTAAACGAGGTTCAGGAGGAACATGTCAGATAATTGACACAGGTGGAGAGTACTCAGCCAATCAACAAAAGAGGTATAAATACGAAGCCGTCTTACCTCCATTTTGTTGACAGTTTTTCCAGCATCCCTCCACCACCCCTTCTCCACATTCTGCTCTTTTTTTCCTTTTTAAGTTCTAAACCACTTACATACGGGGGGTACTCTGGGTTCGGGCCAAAGTCCGAGCTCGAAGCCCTCCCCCCGGACAGCACGCCACATACGCAATTAAATGTACTCTATAAATTATATGTAAGTGTGAACTAGTGAAGTACCGATCCTCTGGAAGGATGCGGTGGTCATCCCTAAGGGCGGCGGTCTGAGATCCTAAGGGTGACCGAACATAAATTGGACCCTATGCAGTGTGCATTTAGTCCTCACAGAGGAGTACATGACGCTACAGTCACAATGCTAAATTTGCTATTAAGACATTTGGATGGCCAGAGGACACATGCTAGACTTTTATTTGTTGATTTTTCTTCAGCTTTTAATACAATTCAACCACACATTTTAATCAAGAGGCTCTTAGATCAGTTTGCGTTAAGCAATAATTTGATGGGTTGGATTTTGGATTTCTTAACTAACAGAACACAGAGAGTCAGAGTAAATGGTGTCTTATCTGAACAGAGGAGTTCCTCTACAGGGTCTCCTCAAGGATGTGTGCTGTCTCCACTTTTATTTATCTTAAATACAAATATGTGTCAAAGTATGTATGATAACAGAATTATCATAAAGTATGCGGATGACTCAGTTATTTTGAGTTTACTTAAGGAGAATGAGACCTCACATGGCCCAATTATTGAGGATTTGTCAAATGGTGTGAGGAATCTTACTTACAGCTTAATATATCAAAGACCAAGGATATGATCATTGATTTTAGGAAAAGTACTCATCCAAGTGAACCTACCTCAATTAAAGGCCAAACAATAGAGTATGTACAATCATACAAATACCTTGGGACTATTATTGATGAGAAACTAAATTTTGAAAAGAATTGTGAGGCTCTGTGCAAAAAGGGGCACCAGCATTTGTATTGCCTAAATTATCTGTGTTTAATCTTGACCGAACAATAATGAAAATGTTTTATCATGCTTTTATTGAATCTGCGTTGTCCTTCTCCACTGTAGTATGGTATGGTCATATATCTTTAAAGGCAAAAAATCAGTTAGACCAGATAGTAAAATGGTCTGGCCGTTTGATAGGTGAGTCTAAACCAGGAGTGGCATCCCTGTATACCAAACAGTTACAAAGGATGGCCTTCTCAATCTTAGATGATGACTCTCACCCCCTGCACAGTGAGTTTCAGTTATTGCCGTCTGCGAGGAGGTATAAAGTCCCAAGGTGTAGAACAAAAAGATATAAGAGCAGCTTCATACCAAATGTGATTAATATGATTAACAAAGTGTAAAGGTGGTTCTTAAAAATGTTGTACTAGGATTTTATGATTAAAAAAAAAAAAATGTTTAAGTTGTTTGTTTTTGGGTTCTTCATCAGGTCCTTTTACAAAGACCACATATGTAATGTTTTGAGAGCACTTTCTTTCTTTCTTGAGAGCACTTTTACTTATTTGTCCCTATGTGTTGCGGAGTGTTCTGTGTTGTGTGTTTTTGTTTTTGTATTGGATGCCATAGTCATTGCACTGTAAAACAAATGTACCTATGGGTACAATAAAAGTAACCTAACCTAACCTAAGTGTTGTGTTGCACGTCAGCGCGGGATGGGGTTTGGGTCTATGTGTGATGGCTTATTAGTCTGACAATGTTCACCATTAAAGTCATGTGTTAACCAGCTCTTTGTGTCGGTAGTTCATTGTGTTTATCCAAACATTGGCGTGGTGGCAGCGGTTACGGATCCTCTCCTTCAATGCATTCGTTGAGCTTTCGATTAATAGTTTACGCTGCAAATGTTTGTAAACTAGATGTGGAGTAACTTTGATGACAAGACACGAGTTGTAAGCATGGCAAACACACACAGAGTCTCAACTTTCTTACTAAAGTTGAGACGGTGAACTCCTTTGAGAATTGGCGTCAGAATCTTGTCTACACGTTGTTACTGGACTCTCAATTTTTTTACGGACGGTGTGCAATGGGAAAAGAAGACGCAGACGTCACCATATAGGGGTTTTACCGATGAAAACGCGGATATTCCTTGAGCTCAGCGACGCACGCGCCAACAAAAGGTTAGCATGCTTGAGCTTATGCTGGGACAGATTGCAAATTATTGTCCAGTCAGATCCCGCAAACTATTGTTAAGAATTCCACTTGCATTGATTAGAAATGGCAGACAATCAGGCTACACTTTGGATTTCAATCCACGGGCGCCCATTTAAATGACTTTACTGCTATTAAATTAGAGCCTAATGTCATATCAGAGATTAATGGCCTTTGTCGAAGACAATTTACTCCGTAAAGACGCTGGCATTACTCATGGAGGTGCAGCTATTGTGGAGGATGAAGAACTTTCTCACACAATAGAAAATGTTATTGTTCTCATATGGATTCGACTTATACATAGTGAGCTGCCGAAAAACTCGTAAAGCAGTGGTATGGTACTGAATTACGATCACGTACGCTGGCGTCTATAAAACCAGAGATAACACAAGCTCTAAGCTCATTATTGGACGAACTTCAGTTGTCAGAGGATGCCAGAGCTAATGGCACTGCTGTGTCAAGCTTTCCAAGGCAGAGACTGTCGTCTATGGGGCGAGTTAGGAAGTCATGTCCATTGTGTAAAGAGGCTCACAGACCAGATAATCACTTTCTCAGTAAGTGCCCCTATCTGCCTCCCCACGACAGAGCATTCATTGCTAAGGCACGGCAAGTGGTGGGCTCGTTAGACCACACGGAGGGTGAAACTGAGGATGGCCATGATGACTCTGTGTTTTTCCCTATGGCAGTGCAGCGTGTTCGGTATTATGCAGTCGCCATGTCTTGATGCTTTCCATGGTTATGCTCCAGTTAAGCTGACCATTGATAGTGGTGCTACAGGAAATATGATAAGGAAAGCGTGTGCTAATAGACTGGGGCTTAAGATTACCAGCAGTACCCAGTCGCCTCACCTGGCAGATGGTTCTTCACCTTTAAAGGTAGATGGTGAGACAAACACCCACTTTCACAGAGATGGACATGAGCTTTACTTTGAAGGGCTTGTTATAGAAAATTTAGACTCTGATATTATTGCTGGCATACCATTTATGGAGTGGAATGACATCTCCCTTCGCCCAGCTAAACACCAGGTCTGTGTAGGGTAACCTCTTCTTTTGTCTATGGCTGTTGCTCAGTTGAACAGTCGGATTAGAGCCCGTGAGATGCTGTTCCAACCTGATCAGTTTTCTCTTAAACAGTTACCGATCCACGATCAGGAGTTAATTGCTCAGCAGCATACACAACGCCTGGCAAACCATCCTTACAGCTGTAAGGCCAAAGTACCATCGAACCGATTCGCAGTTTGCCCAGATGTTGGCCCAGGAGATCTGGTGTATTTGTATATTTATTTGTGTATTTATAGTGATCGGAATAAGTCAGCTCTTCGTGTCAGTAGTTCATTGTGTTTATCCGAACACTGGCACTATTTATACCGATTTCTTCTGGCTCCGAAAATTCTTCAATAAAGAACACAAATAATGGCCTTCTCAGCTGCCAGTTGCAACTCCTACGTCATGAGAACAGGCCATACCGTTTCCGTTTAAAAAACGTTTTGCAGCGTTTTGTCGGGGCAGAACGCAGTCCTGTTCTGTGTCACAGACGTATTGTGATTTATTGAATTTGTTTTTGTATACATTTTTGATATTTCTGTTAGTTTAGATATGTTTTGCAGATACAAAGATTACCAGTTATTAACTAAAATCTGAAGTCTTTGATCGTTATTTTGATTAATGACCGCTGCGATCAAATTTTACCTCAGACGAAATTCTGGCAGTGCCAGAAGATTTGGTGCACAAACCTGCAGTGTGACTTCTCCTACGACGACCGTCAAATGATCGTTTTTCAAGACTAACCATGACCAAAATGAGCGCTAAAGATTTCTTTGTAGGCACCATTTAACTCCCGCATGTAATGCAGCTCTCGGTCACCGAACGCGCCATTCATTGATGATATAAAATGCAGACGATTTTCTTGTGGGCGTCCGTTTTAGCGCACCTCAACTATCGTACAATCTGACATTAATGACAACTTAGATCTTACAGCGTGATATGGCTTAGGGCGTTTCCACCAAAGCGTTTTTTCACGCGGCTGGCTGGCGTATTCAATTGTTTTCAATGGGAGCGCCGCATTTTCAGAATGCCATGAGCGTAACGACGTGCTGAGCGAGTATTTCACGCCCAAGCGCTGAGCGTTGAGCATTTTTTACTGGTCGCCGGGAGTTAAAGAATGTTCAACTTTGAATAAAAAATGCTGCGCTCATTGCTTGTCACTTTTCACCAGCCATCCAATCACAGTGGAGGAGGGGTGGGACAAACACAGCACTGACATTCTGCTTGTACAACATCCACAGATGAAAACAAGCAGCATAATAACGGGACAAAATTATTATGAAATTTAGTGAAAAATGTTTAGACATCAGAAAACGAAATGAATCTAGCCCTTTGGAAGATTCAGCGCGAAGGCCGGTAAGCGCCCTCTGGAGGAAGGACACCGTATCGCATCTTTGCTGGACAGATTCAGATAGGCTTCTGTGCATTTGTGAATCAAAGCCACGGAACAACAGTCTCAAAAGATTCCTCAGGTACAAAAGCGCATATTCTAAGGCAGAACAACAATGCAAAAGACTCGTGATTTACTGTGCATTAAACTACAGGTACAGAATACAGATAAAGCATTTGTGGATTGTGAGCAAAAGGACAATAATGCATGATTGCTCGGTGTGTGTGTGGATCTCGCGTTCATTTGTAAATTGCTTTGTGTGTGTGGATCTCTCGCGTTCATTTGTAAATTGCTTTGTGTGTGTGGATCTATCGCGTGCATTTGTGGATTGGTGCGTGCATGTGGATCTCTCTCGTGCGTTTGTGATTGGTGCGCGTGCATGTGGATCTTTCCTTTGCGTTTGTGGATTGGTGCGCGTGCATGTGGATTTTTCCCGTGCATTTGTGGATTGGTGTGTGCGCATGTGGATCTCTCCTGTGCATTTGTGGAAGGTTTTGATACTGTTTTCACTCCATAAAAGAGTCTCAACTGAAAAAAACACTGCGCTGCCAAAACGCTCTCAAGCGCCCAAAGGGAGGCGTTTTCAGCAGAACACCTAGCGTTTTCATCTGGCTAAAAACGCTTTGGTGGGCACACGGCCTTACAGAGGGGATCATGTTTGTACAACATTCTCAAAGGATTTTTGTACAACATTCGCAAAGGATTTTGAAAAATCGCACAGTGTGCAGGACCCTTTAGCAACAGTTACTAAGGGTGGCGGGGCTTACCGATAGGTCAATTGTGTTGATAAGAGTAAATTGAACACTATACACTATAATTACGCATTCTGGTAATGCATGGGTTTGGTAAATGCTTTGTAATTTGTCTTCACATAAAATATTTTTTAAAACAAATGCAAATTTGTACAGACAGACCATAAAGAACGATACTCTTTGTCTTTTTTGTTTTCTTTTATGCATTTTCATCTAGGCTAAACACTGCAAACAGATGGCGGCTATGTAGTTTTTTGATTTACATTATGAAAATGGGACAAACCCTTATGAAGCTTCTCTCAAAAGTTAAAATGTGAAAAAAAGGGAAATTCCTAATATTAATTCCAATAATTTCAAATTGTTCAATTTTACTTTGTATGTAGCACATTCACAGAAGTTTCACAGGACGTATTTATTCACCAACCATGATCGCAAACAAAACGGTCAAAAATCATGTTTGGATTCATTACAGTTTGTCACAGAGAAGATTCGTCCTGCATATTTAGCAGCAAAATCGCACATACAGCCTTGTGAATGAACACAGACTGGCTGTACACTTTAATTTGAGCAGAAGCACTGTGGAATGCGCCTATCTATAGATAGTTGAAAGACACCAACACCTACTTCATCATTGCAAAATTGGCCCCGCCCACAGGTGTCTGAGTGGATGGGGAGAAAAGAGCAGGATCACTAACGTACAAACGTGCTAATAGTTTTTGAGAGAGTTCCAAATGTAATACTAGCTATTTCATATGCAAAGATGTTACCCTTAATTGTTACAAAAACTTGTTTTCTGAAAAGCCACTGTGAAACAATGTATCGTAAAAAGCACTATATCATGTAGTCCACTTAAACCCCACCACTGCAAGCTCACATTCATCTGCCTCCACTTTTGAGTGTAACGCATACATTTTCAAATCTATCAACAACCGATGCATAGAACCAAAGTCTCTTTAAGGCAAGTCATTTCGCTAGACGTCCATCTTTGAAACACCTCTCGGGCGTACAGGTCCTATCTCTCTGAATAGGGAAACATCGAATTCTTTAAAGCTTTTCGCCAAGCATACAATTAAATTTCATATTTGAAATCACATATCAAATCTGACAACGATCAAAAAATTTTCTTATGCTCAAATAAAATTAAAAAAGGTTATTTTTATTTAGAAGGTGGAGCTATTCCGCCATATTACGTGTTATGCTTTATCCTATTCATAAGTAATATTCATAAGTCTTTGTATATCTAAAGTATTCGATAGGACAAAAAAAACTTTTTTTTTTCTTTTTCATTTGTTACACTCGGATGTATGTCACAACACAAAAAATCTTGTCACAAAAGATCTGTCTCTAATTTGCTTTCATAACTTAAAAATAGATTTTTACAAATATTTTTTTACTCTACTCAAACTATTTTACATCTTGTTATAACTAAAACATTTATATTTGTCATAAAGATTACTTCATATATCAAGATTTGTCAACCCTGCTGATCTTTAAAGAAACCTGGTTCTTTAAAATGATACAAACAGTGGTTAAGGGGTACATTAAAATAAGAAGAACAAAAATATTGTTGTTGTTGTTGTTGTTGTTGTTTTAGCTTATTTTAAAGCTTGTTTTGTTTTCTTTTGAGAAGTCATATTGAGGCCCCCTTGAAAGTATGCTGAAGCCCCATAGTGGGAACCTCTGAGTTAACATCAGTCAGGATTGATTCAGTGGGGAAAAAAAGGTTTGGTGTAGATTTGATTTTGACATTGGTGGGGACATAAAAGCAGAACCTCTCCACTTTTGTTTTTTTGTTTTTTTTGACTACAATTTCATTACATCTAAACTCCCAACCTACTCATAAGTCATAGACCTAACATAATTTTCATTATGTAAACCAAAAACTTTAGCTACAATTTAGTGTTTTGTACTTTATCTAAACCAGCATACATTTATAACATGGAAAAAAAGGGTTTGTACTGTTATAAGTTATAGTTAATGGTGACAAGGAAACTTATCAAAGACTTAACTAAGACCTGCATGATTAATCCATAAAATAGCTCGATTCAAACACACACCTCATTCCTAAATGACAATGATTCGCCAAACCTTTGACAAGTATGATCACAGCGAACATTCAAATCTCCGTAGCCGCTGACCCAGAAAGGGCAGAGCTAAACTCTGCAGGACAGTGTAATTGACAAAATTCTATAAAATATTGTAATCATAAACCCCTACTCTTAAGGCATTCTAAAAAATTACTATTTTGGAATAAATGTAAAAATGCTTAAAATATTATCTTAAGATTTATACAAGTATTTAATGTAAACATACAAACTATTGTTGTATTCATTGGTATTTGATAGCTTAAGAAGTGTTACCCTCGTTTACGGTTTTATTTAGCAGAAAAGCTTTACTCTCACTGGAGTGTGAACAAGTGTCACTGCAGCCGCCGAGCGAACGCACAGAGTAACGGCATAACATCATTCTCAACACACTTAAATGTATCTAATATAATAAACAGAGCTGCGTTACCTCATACCCATGATCGGAAAAGCGGAGATTGCGCCAGCAACTGTGTCCCGTCATAATAAAAGTCCCGTTGCTCGCTAGCCATGTGTTTGTGTAACAATCTCTTACTCAGCTCCCACAGCACTCGCCCCTGCTCTGTAGGCCTACTTTTATTATTAAATTGATATTACATTTAATTTGACCCCGCAACAATTTCATAACACATCAATGCATAACTAGAACACAGCATAATAAAAGAATAGATAGATTAGCTTACTCCTCATTATTTAAAAACATTCAGACAAATTAAACAAGGAATTATAGGCCTATAATTGAAATGATTATCAGTCTATAATATGTCAGAACACTGCAATAATATCAGTCTCAATGAAAAGTAAGAGCAATTTCAGAAACAACTAGCCTACCACAAGAGAAATATTAAGAAAATAAATTAAGACAGTTATAGGCTACAACGTTATCAGCATATGTTAAAGTAGCCTAGACTTATCTCTCATTTTCTCCGTGATAATATGCGCAGAAAGCTCGTCAGATTACTTTCAATTTCTGTAGTGAATATTTGGGTTTGAGACTTCTCCGACTCTCATGCACATTGCGTTTGCACATTTAAGTTTTCACATTGCGTGATATCCACTGTCTCGCCTTCATGATTTAAAACAGAAAAAAGAAGAAAAAAAAATCAATAATGCGACATGACATTTTGTGTCAAATTATGGAAAACGGTTCAAAGTTCCTGTGATCATAAAATTAAGTAAATATTAAATGATAGGTAGTAAATAAAAGACTTATCAGAGTTGTATTACTTGTGAAAGTAAAACAAGTAAATTAATGATCTAGTAGCAGAATGATTAAAAGAGGTGCTAGGCTATATGGTGGTTTGGAAGACTATCCATTTTACAACACGAACTGGTAGAGCATCAGTTTGTTAAATTTCTGCTATTTGATAGCTGCCTACAGAAATGGGAGCTCAAGCGTAGTTCTACCTGGAAGACTCCTATGTTACGTCATTCACTAATTATCTAGCTATCTGATCATTTTTCATCTTCCGTAGTATGTAAGTTCTGTTCCCACCCATTTCTACGTTCACACATACTGACGCTGGTGTTCAAACACTCGCGTCTAAATACGCAAACCATCATGACACATAAATCCATTGTTGGTTTTGACATTACCGATTCCAAAGACGATCAAGTGGCGCCTTCTCCTCCGGCTGTGAGGCGCAGCTCTCGGATCCAGAGTCATGACTCTCAGTGGGTTCAGTGGCCTTCGGAAAAAAATAAATCACTCTGACGAGAGATGATCTTCTTCTACTGGCTTCTAACAGCCTGGGTCGAACCTCAGTTACACCAGCGGATTCTCTCCCGACAACTCCCAAGTTCCTCCCAGGCTTTCACTCCAGTATTCGGTACAATACATCAGGCACTCCTTCTACATCTTCTGGTACAACAGCAGCCACTCTCCTAACAGCTCAGATTCCAGTTTCAGACACGCCTACGGCTCCCCAGTTCAACCTTTCTTCTGTCGTACCTGCACAAACTTTCGGTAGGCGTTTCGTTCCACCGGGCGCTGTTACTGTGTCCCCTCTTCTCAGAGCAAATATCATCCAAGTTAAGGACATTAACTTGGCTTCCTTGCTGCTTCCTTCACCTGCGGCTGATCGACAAATGGTGGATTGTGGCGACGTGGCAATTTTATTAAAGGCATCCGGTCCTAGACTGCAACGCAACCTCTCTTTTTCGGAGTTTGTTATTGCCTTCGGTATTTACAGAGATGTTATCTGCCAAATTTTTCCTGATCGCCGGGAAGAATTCGATTTATATCTAGCAATGATGGCAGACCTTAATCAAAGATATGGGGGAACATTGTTTTACGAATATCACAGATCTTTTTCAGCAAAATCATCTTCCTTCATCATGCTTACTAACACTAGATTAGACTGGTTTGTTTCTGACACCGAACTGCTGATTCGTCATTTTGGCGGTCAAAAAACTCTGATTTGTGCAGTATGCAGTTCAATCTCAATCTCAGTCTCATTTATTTATAAAGCACTTTAAAAATAACAATGTTAGCCAAAGTGCTGTACATTGAATACACATAATAATTAACATAACACACATAAAAAAAATGTATTAAAAAAATTAAATATTTAAGGTAATCACATCAAAACTTAAACTTTATAACCAAAAGTTAACGCAATAAAAGGGCTGTCACAATAAAAGTAATCTCAAACTGTGTTAAAGGCCAAAGAGAAAAAATGTGTTTTACGAAGAGATTTAAAAACTAGAAGTGAGTCAGCCCGCTTTATGTGAAGTGGCAGCTCATTCCATAATTTGGGGCCAGCGACTGAAAAAGCACGGTCACCTCTTAGCTTTCTCTTTGTCTTAGGGACAATGAGCATGGATTGATTTGCCGACCTAAGGGAACGGGACATGAGGCTGAAGAAGGTCAGACAACTACTGCGGAGCCAGACCATTGGCTCTTAAAAACAAATAAAAGATTTTTAAAATCAACACGAAAACGCTCAGGTAGCCAATGCAGAAAAGCCAAAATGGGGGTAATGTGTTCATATTTTCGGGACCCAGTTAACAGACGAGCTGCAGCATTTTGCACCAACTGAATGCGAGACAGCGAAGACTGACTAATCCCGCATAAAGTGCATTACAGTAATCCAGTCGTGACGTAACAAAGGCATGAATCAATATCTCAAAATTTTGTTTAGAAAGGACAGACTTTACCTTGGCTAACTGCCTCAACTAAAAGAAGCTGGATTTGACCACTTTGTCCATATTTAAGTCTTGATCCATTTTAACTCCTAGATTTGTGACTATACAGTAGGTTTTACGGATGCTGTCAAAGAACCAGCGGAATCTTACAATTGTCACTTGGCCCAACTATCAGGACTTCATTTTTCTTTGCATTAAAATGCAAAAAGTTCAAGGACATCCCATTTTTTATGTCATTAATGCACTCTAATAGTTGACGAGCACAAAAGCCATTTTCACTGTGCAAAGGGATGTAAATTTGACTGTGGTCAGCGTATAAATGGAACAAAATGCCATAATTACGAATAATTGACCCAAGTGGCAGCATATATAAAGAAAAAAGAAGAGGCCCCAGGATTGACTCCTGAGGAACCCCACATATGAAAGGAGCCGTAGAGGACACAGAATCACCAATATTGAAACACAAACTTTTGTTGGCTAAAAATGATCAGAACCACTGTAAGGCTAAACCTCGGATGCCCACCCAGTTTTCTAAGCGAGAGAGGAGAATACCGTGGTCCACTGTGTCAAAGGCAGCTGACAGATCCAACAATACCAAAACAACACACTGGCCAGTGTCTGCCGCAATAAAAATATCATTTAAAACCCTCAACAGTGCCAACTCAGTACTGTGAAGGCTCTTAAACCCTGACTGAAATAATTCTAAAATACCATGTTCATCAAGGAATGATTTCACCTGGGTAAAAATAATATTTTCTAAAACTTTAGACAAAAAAGGAAGCTTAGAAAGTGAACAAACGTTTGAGAGCGAAGTAGGGTCCAGGCCAGGTTTCTTAATTAGTGGTTGCACCACTGCATGTTTAAAACTAGAAGGCACAATACCATGTGTGATGCTGCCTTTTATAATGTCAAGCACATAAGGTCCCAGAGTATGAAACACCTCTTTAAAAAGACACGGAGGGATGGGATCATTTGGAGAGCCAGCGGGTTTTATATGACCAATTAGATTTCACAGGCTCAAACTGCTCAAAAACAGCTGACAGTGTGACAGATATGGAAGGGTCTCTTGATGTTGAACTAATACAGGCTCTAATAATCTCAACCCTATTTGTAAAAAAGCTCAGTAAGTTCTCACACACTTCACTTGAAGCTTCCAGCCCAACTAATGGTGGGACATTAAGCACAGAGTTTACAGTTTTAAACAGGACATGAGGCTTATGACAGTTCAACACAATAATATCAGATAAGTGCTTCGTCTTAGCAGATCTAACAGTTCTCTGATACGCATGCCAGCTGTCTCTCAGCATTTCAAATGACACCTGCAACTTATCCTTCTTCCACTTTCACTCAGCTCTCCTGCATTCGCGTCTAACGGGTTTAATAGTGATAGGCAGGTAGAGTCAAAATGAGAGGACAACTCCTCTAAATCTGTTTCCGAATACAGCGCATTTGGGCTAGCCTCTAAGTATTTATTAAAAGCAGCAGAGAACTGAGCAGCAGTGGATGGTTTAAAAACACGGTAGCAGCGCGCAGGGATGCATGGTTTTACCAATTGACGGACAAGAGGAAGGTAAAAAATAACAGGCATGTGATCAGAAAATAAAGCCTCACACACAACCATATTCAAAACTGCAAAACCATAAGTTAATACCAGATCAAGTGTGTGTCCCCGCTCCTGCGTGGGGACGAACACAGACCATACAAAATTAAAAGACTCAATGAGATTTAAAGTCTTTGGCCAATGGTTTTTCAGGACAACATACATGTATATTAAAATCCCCTACAATTAGAACCTGATCGTACTTCGGCATTATTTCTGTCAGAAAATCTGAAAAGTCACGAATAAAGTTTTTATTGTACTTTGTGGGTCTGTAAATGACCGCACACAGTACCGGAGAGAAAGATCCCAATTCAAATAAATTAAATTCAAAACTAGAACAAGGAGCTGACAGAGTGCGCTGTGAACAGGAGTACTTACTCTTGTAAACAATAGCAACTCCTAGCCCAGTAGCCAATAGCTAGCCCAGATGTTTTCGGAGAGTTAAAATAAGTACAGTCGGCCGGTAAAATTTCGGAGAAAGCACTGGACTCACCGACACTCAACCAAGTTTCAGTTACACAGAGAAAATCCAATTTGCGAGCCATGAAGAATTCCTTCAGGATGAAAGTCTTGTTGGCTAGCTATCTAGCATTCACCAAGGCTATTCTGACAGGAACAGGTGGAGAAGGAACATCTATCTGAGAAATCCGGGCGAGCAGCCACAAGTAGTCGAAACACACCCCATGCTGGCGGCGAGGGTATGGCGAGAGAGAGCGTTGCGACTGGAGCTCCTCATCTGAGCCGACCACAGGGACCAGACAGCAGCCGATAGTATCCAGAACGTGCCATGAAGTAAAATGACGAAGAGCTGGGGCATTAAACACTGTGCAAGCCGATTGAGAGAGCAGAAAACAGGCCTTTAACTTCACTAGCCTTCCGCTACGTTTCCCTTGGCGTCTGGAGCATTTTCTGTGTGAGGGTGCAGACTGCCAGCACCGGAGGAAGGCCGATATTTCAGATAGAAATGGGTGGCAAAAAGTTTTTTGTCCATTGTGCTCAAATTTCACCGCATTTTGAGGAGATGGTTTAAGATTTAGTAGCGTTTGGCGAACATAAACCAGTAAAGTCTTTAACTGTCTTTCTGAAGCACTGTGTTGGATTTTGTTGAACGTTTGCAAGCTCCCATTCGTCTTGGACTTGCTCGATGATTTTTTACTTATCGGCTTTCCGTCTCCGCAAACCTCTATTTTAAATACGCTCAGACAGATTTTCAATGACGTAGGCGTTGCTCTTTCCAAAGAGAAAACTCTAGGTCCATATACTTCTCTGGAGTTTCTTGCCATTTTCTTAGATTCAGATAAAATGCAAACTTCTCTACCATATAGAAACTTATTAGAATCAGATCTTTCATGGAGTCTTTTATCTCTTTGCGTTCTGTATCTAAATGCGACATGCTCTCTCTTCTTGGGCACATGAATTTCGCTATGAGCATTATTCCCCAAAGTAGAGCATTTATTTCCCATCTACTTACTTTTTGCTCACTCAGTGGTTAACTTAATTGATACGGTTGTCTTAGACAAGGGATGCTTGTCTGATCTCTGGAACAAACTTCTGAACAGATGGAACGGCATATCTTTTTCTATAATGACGTTACTGAATAGTCTTTAGCTTTGGATCTTTTCACTGATGCCACTCCCTCTATTGGCTTTGGGGGATTTTTTCAAGGACTATGGTTCGCAGAGAGATGGCCAGTTACATTTTCTACTCTCGATACAGGCTCCGTTTCTTCCACGCTCTACGAATTATATTCCATCGCGTAGCTGGTGTTCTTCAGGGATCGGATTGGTCTCGTAAACGTATCACTATGTTTTGCGATAACGAAGCAGCCATCACTTAAATAAACAAAGGAAGATTTCCCTGTCCGACTATTATGTCAGTCGTAAGGAGAAACATTTGGCAGTCGGTGACACATAGTTTTATTATTAAAGCCATTCATATTACGGACAATCTAATGGAATTGCTGATGCGCTCTCTCGTTTCCGTTTTCAGGCTTTCAGACACTTCTGCCCGATGGCCAGCACGTATCCAATGCCATGCCCGGCACTCTAAGAAATCCTTCTGGATTAAATGTTTCATTTAGACATCTGATAGCTTCAGCTAGGCATTATATGACTAAAGGTGTAGCAACATCAACCCTTAAAGCCTACAATTCTGTTTGGTCTTCGTTTATCATGTTCTGTTGCGCTTATCAAATTTCATTATTCCCCATTCTAGTTCCTACAGTTTGCGCTTTCTTAGTACACAACTTTCACGGCTTTTCGTTCTCTGGCCTATCGAGGCAGTTTACACGGCCTAATGTGGCAATCTTCAAGGCTCACGGCTTTCTTGAATCCCTGCCTATCGTGGCAGTTCTTCACGGCCTTCGTACTTGGGCTATAGCCTAACAGATCCTCAATAGATGTCAATATCCATATCTTTTGCATGTACAATGTCATAATCTAATAATATCATCTATTTTCTTCAGGTACTTCAACCAAAGAATCTTCTAACGGGTGGGTATCTTTTGATTTATCAGTTTTTTTGGGGGTAGGCTCCGCTCCTGCCTTCATCTTCAGGCAGGAACTGCAAGCATTCGTAACCCTCCGGATTCGGACTATGGACGGGGCCTATGCCAAAGAACTGATAAATCAGTTTGTAGACAATCTACATGAACCACTGCGCCACTGCCGCCCCACAGGAATTAACACGTTCTTAACACAGGAATACCAAGGTACACTGTGAAGCATATTCCAGGAGGAAAATGCGCCAAGATGCCTACCTGTGGGGAGGACTTAAGATACACATATGACCCGCAAGGGGATTTTTAACCCCAGGTATGGCAAGGCGTGCCAAGGGAAAGATACCTGCTCAAGGAGGCTTACAGTGGAAATACACATGTGGGGGTCGCCCAGAGGAGGAACCATGCACATGAAGGTACCTGGCCTGACACGAGGGTCTGGATCGAGAGGGCAAACTTACTGGTGTCGGCATCGACAGTGCTGTCCTTGCTCAGAGCTCACCTGAGGAATATAATTGCACGTATCCAGTCCGTGGAGTGAAATGGCAAACAAGCGAAGACACCTAAGCCTTATCCATTACCGGCCACTAGTAGAGGCGAGTACATAGTCGGATACTGGCTCCACTCGGAGATTGTAGAATCTGGCGATTGTGTTCAGTGTCGCCCAGCCTGCAGCTCAACATAATGCTTCACTGCCCCTTGTTTGTTTAGTTTCTAGCTTCTATTGCTCTCATCATTTGTAAGTCGCTTTGGATAAAAGCATCTGTTAAATTACTAAATGTAAATGTAAAATGATTATAACTTCCAATTGAATGTAAATAAAGCATTGTCAATATATTAAAGTTGTTGGTTATTTATTTGTATGGCAATAATAATAAAAGTAATAATAGTAATAATAATTATAATACTAGGTTGGTTAAAGTAACATTTTGGCCAAATGACCCAACAATTTAGTTATTTTGTAACCCAATTTATTGGGTTAAAAACGTACTACCCAATGAATTGGGTTAAAATAACCCAACAATAGGTCGGTGCTATATCAACCCACCAATGGCTTATCTGTTGGGTTATTTTTAACCCAACTTTTTTAAGTGGGTAATGATTTTATTACAGAATAATCTAGATGTGCTGTGTTTGACAGAAACCTGGCTAAAACCTGACGATTACATAACTTTAAATGAGTCCACCCCACAAGATTATTGTTATAAACACGAGCCGCGTCTGAAAGGTAAAGTGGGAGGGGTTGCTTTAATTTATAATAATAACTTCAGTATTACTCAGAAGTCTAGTTTCAAATATAATTCTTTTGACGTTTTGGTGCTTTATGTAACGTTGTCACAATTTACCAGTATGAGTGCCCGTGATCACCACCAGAGGGCACTCCAAACTGGACTGTCATTCTATCATAGACTACATTACCCTTAATCCTTTGCCCGGACTCATATGCAGTCACTCTTTACACCTGTGTCTCCTTACCTCATTACCTCTGCCTATATATACCATGTTCACTCTGTCATTCACTGCAAAGTCTTGTTTTATCACACACTGCATTTCTGAGCATTATCCCTGGTTTCATGTCTCTCGGTTTTGTTGGAATTCTTGTCTGTGTATACCTGATTGGACTGCCTACCAGTGTATGACCTTTTGCCTTTTCTCTGACTACAATTGTGGATTGCCCTCTGAATAAAAAGGGTAATCCGGGACACATACACGATTGATTTTGTGCTGGCTACAGTATACAGGCCACCAGGGCACAATACAGACTTTATCAAAGAATTTGTTAGTTAGTACTGGCAGCAGATAAAGTACTAATTGTTGTTGATTTTAATACCCATGTAGACAATGAAAAAGACGCATTAGGATTGGCATTTAGAGACATTCTAAACTCTATTGGCATTAGTCAACATGTGTCAGGACCTACTCATCGCCATAATCATACTCTAGACCTAATATTGTCACATGGAATAAATGTTGATACCGTTGAAATTCTGCAGCAGAGTGATGACATCTCAGATCATTACCTAGTATAATGTATACTTAATTTAGCTAAGGCTGCAAAGCTGTCCGCCCACTTAAAATATGGCAGGACTATCACTGCCGCCACTAAAGATTGCTTTGTAAATAATCTTCCTAATCAGTTTTATCTCCTCAGCATCCCAGATAGCCTAGAGGAACTCAATTTTGCAACAGAAACTACTGACTCTCTTTTTTCCAACACTTTAGACACAGTTGCTCCTGGCACTTAAAGAAGATTAAAGAAAATAGTCCAACGCTGTGGTTCAACGAGCACACTCGGGCCCTTAAAACAGCAGCCAGAAAAATGGAGCACAGCTGGAAGGCAACAAAACTAGAGGTTTTTCGTAATTTATGGAAAAGAGAGCATGATTGCATACAGAAAGGCCATAAAAACTGCTAGATCTGCTTATTTTTCCAACCCTCTTAGAAGAAAACAAAATAGGTATTTATTCGATACAGTGGCTAAACTAACCAAAAATAAAGCTTCAAATTCTGATGGTTGTAAACAGCACAGCAGTAATGACTTCATGAACTTCTTTACGTGTAAGATTGATAATATTGGGAAGAAAACTATAACCATGCAGCTGTCTACTACAGTATCACATCAGACAGAGCATTGTAGTGTCACTGAGGAAAAATTACATTCACTGCTATAGGAGAAGAAGAATTGGCTAAACTCATTAAATCATCAAAATCAACAACATGTATGCTCGACCCTGTACCGACTAGGCTATTAAAAGAGATGCTACCAGAGGTCATAGATTCTCTTCTTAATATCATTAACTCATATTTGTCATTAGGATATGTACCGAAAACTTTTAAGTTGGCTATTATCAAACCACTTATTAAAAAAACTCAACTTGATCCTACAGAATTAGTTGGATCAAGTTGAATTTGATGATAATTACAAGCCAATCTCAAATCTACCCTTTCTGTCAAAAATACTGGAAAAGACAGTGTCTTCACAATTGTGGTTCTTTTTAGAAGGAAATGGTATCTGTGAATATTTCCCGTCAGGATTTAGACCATATTATTTACAAATGATTTACTCTTATCTTCATTGTTGTATCTTTCTATTAGTGTTACTCGATCTTAGTGCTGCATTCAATTCTATCAACCACAACATTCTTTGGAGTAGACTCGAAAAATATGTTGGGATTAGAGGAATTGCATTGGCATGGTTTAAATCATACTTATCTGACCATAAAAAAATTGGATGTCTAGTAATTTCCTGCAATTTAATTCAGAAAAAAACATACTTTTTAATTATTGGACAAAAAAACTCTACTGTCTAACACTTGCTGACTGCACTGTCAAGCCCTCGTCATCCGTTAGGAACCTAGGTGTGCTCTTTGATACCAATCTTTCATTTGAAAGCCACGTTTCTAACGTCTGTAAAACTGCATTCTACCATCTTAAAAATATATCTAAATTACGGCACATGCTATCAATGCAAAATGCTGAACAGTTAGTTAATGCGTTCATGACCTCAAGGCTAGATTATTGTAATGCTCTACTGGGTGGTTGCCCTGCTCGCTTAATAAACAAACTCTAGCTGGTCCAAAACGCAGCAGTTCAAGTTCTTACTAGAACCAGGAAGTATGATCACATTAGCCCAGTTCTGTCAACACTTAATTGGCTCCCTATTAAACATCGTATACATTTTAAAATCTTGCTTATTACTTACAAAGCACTAAATGGTTTAGCTCCCCAATACTTGAGCAAATTCTTAACGCATTATACTCCATCACGTCTACTGCGGTCTCAAAACTCTGGCCACTTGATAATACCTAGAATGTCAAAATCAACTGCAAGCAGTCGATCCTAGCAATGTTCGTGAAGTAGATACACTCTGTCAGTTTAAATCTAAAAACGCATCTCTTTACTATGGCATACACATAGAACATTATCAATTAATTTGATTCAAATCAGCGTATGATTATTATTCTGATTATTAACTTTACAGGTCAGAGGTCATAATAGATCGGAATATTCGAAAAATCAGAGGCAACACGCCGGAGACGGGTTTATTGAGGAAGATGTGTCGATTTAATTATTATTAAATATAAATAATCGAAATATCGGAGTCATCATCTGGGGACTGGTTTATTGAGGATGCCGTATTGATTAAACAATTATTAAATTACTATATACGAAAGGTCGGAGTCATCACCCGGAGACAGGTTTTATTGAGTATACCATATTGATGAAACAATTACTAAAGTGTAATATTCGAAAGATCGGTGGCAACACGCTTGAGACGGGTTGTATTGAGGATGACATTGATTTAAATAATTATTAATTAGGAATATTCAAACAATCAGGATGACATTGATTTAAATAATTATTAATTAGGAATATTCAAACAATCAGGGTCATCACGCCAGAGACTGGTTTATTGAGGATGCCGTGTCGATGAGGCAGTTTCAGGGGGAGTCTAATTGACACAGCCTCTGCAGACACTTCAGGGTCATGTGTTGATTACGTCTGGGTGCAGGTCCACCATCTGATCTGGATACAGCCTGGATCCGGTTGACTGCAGTCAACCATAAGGGTCCATCATGACACCTGATGTACTCGTTACTTCATAAGAAGAATGGCATCTACCCTAATGTTAGTCTTTCTGTTTATCCCAAGGTTTACTGCAGTCAGCCAGAACCGGGCTGTATCCAGATCAGATGGTGGACCTGCGCCTGGACATGACTAACATTGAGAGCGTGTCAATTAAACTTCCCCTGTAAATGCTGCATCGACATGACATCCTCCGGCACAACGAATCCAATCTTTCAAATAAGCTTACTAATATCTATTTATCTATTATTAATTCTGAACTGTAATGTTGCCAGAATTATAATTGGGGAATTATATTGTCCTGTGTTTGTTCGTCGGCCAGAGGAGAACTGGCACCCTGACTGAGCCTAGTTTCTCCCAAGGTTTTTTTTTCTCCATTCTGGCCCTGAAGGAGTTCTGGTTCCTTGCAACCGTTGCCTTTGGTTTTTGGCTTGCTCAGATGGGGACACCTTAATTTCAACTATATTACCGATCTGCCCGCATTGACACTATATGATAATTGAAATTAGCTGGATAACATCACCGTTTTCACCAGAGCGGCTGTACAGCTGAATCAAATTCTGTTGCATATTTTCCAGTTAACACTGTGAAGTTGCTTTGAAACAATTGGATTTGTTAAAAGGGCTATATAAATAAAGGTGATTGATAATCCGGCCCTGCCCTCCTGACCCTTATGAAAGGAAGTTTATTCAAGTGTGCTATTAGTATACTTCTTTTAAACTAAAAGATAATGAAGTATACTTTGTCTACTTTTTATATACTTTACTTATGTAATCAGAAATATACTTTATGTACTGCTCTGACTTAGACTGCAAGAAAGGTATATTTTGACTTTTTTTGTTGTTGTTGCTGCTGCTTCCAAGGCTGGCTACGTCATGTAATCCATTGAGATTTCTCCCACATTTAATTAATTTCATACATTAATTAAAGTGAATATAATTTCTATTTAATCTAAATATGATTAAAACTTGCTCCTAAACTTTATTGCACATGCTCCGAACCTGAACCAAAAATGACATACTGGTACTGTGCTGTACAAAGTACTCTAGTTATCTGAGTGCTATTGGTAATACAAGTAGTATTGTGAAACAACAGAGATTCTAACCAAACTTATTATGGGCTATTTCACAAGATCTGAATCAAATTAGCCTTGTAGCTTAAAAACACAAAGTTAATGTGTAAATTTGTTTTGTGCGAGGATCATATATTAGTTAAATGATATTATATTCGGCTAAACAAGTGTTTTAACTGCATGTATCAAAATCAGTTTGAACGTCTGCTGAGGAAAGTGATATTTTTGTCTTTGTCCTTTTAAAATATTTTTCAAGACACTGCTTAAACAACTTCCTGGTTTAAAACAAGTCACTCATAAAGACAGTCTTCGCTGGCATCTAGTGATGTAATAATGTATCTGTCACTGAATTTGAAATTACAATCACTAATGGACCCTTTCTCAATACCAAATACAACATATTATTTATATAAAATATTTATTGAACAATAATATTTAAATTAACAACAATAGCAGCTCTAGTAGGCCCTACAGGATTTAAGATAAACATGGCCTAAATATAAAGTTATGAAATTTAATTTGCCCTTAACCCAAATAAAAACACAAAGTTAATGTGTAAATTTGTTTTGTGCGAGGATCATATATTAGTTAAATTATATTATATTCATTATAAAAATAAAATACTATGCTCATGCAGGGTTAGGCTTACAGTTTAGGTAAATATGTGCTTCTGGATCTGAAGTTCATATAGCTCATATATGGTCATATAATTCAGGAATTCGGAAATGTGGGGACATTTTATATGGGACGTGCAGTCCATATAAGCTGCTAATGCTCTGCATACCCAAACCATTTGTGGACTAACATTAACACTATAAATGACCCAAAATTTTCTTGTTTGAAATGTACCATAAAGCTTACATGATAAAATAATACATATGTAACTCTCCATCATTTATTTATTTGCCAAACGACCATAATTTTCTTCAGATCTGCCACTCGTTGAGAGTTCCAAGCGGATCCACAGCAGCTTTGGCGCCTACGTTCCGTGTTATGTATCATCTTTGTACTCAACTCAAACACACAACTCAACAGCTTTTACGGGTCGTTGTGAATGCATCAACAGGTAAATAAAGGCTACTTTAAATAAAAGGTCAAACATATTAGGAATACTTTAGCTGTGTTGCTAGCTGTGTTTAGTAAGCAAGAGTAAGTAGCTAACACTCTGTATAGAGTGACCACGAAACCCAATCTATGTATCTGCAACAGGTGCATTGGACCCAATTTATATTAAGTGTCCTTAACTAGTATGTACTAACATTTTAATTAATCATTTGAAACAATGCACTTATACATGTTTTTACATTGTACTTAAATTGTTTTAATTACCTGCATGTAATTACATCTGTAATTAATTTCTGTAGTTACATTTGTAATTAAACTGTTGACACTTCCCTTACACCTAACCATACCCTTAATATGGCTGTATATCAGCATGGTGTGATTCGGCCATAGGTAATCACAGCATGCTGATAAAAAGTCATATCTGTTTATACAACAGTTAGACAGCACAAGTGTGAAAATAAATAAGAAACAAAGAAGTGTCTTTAAAAACACTCTTTTGTGCAGAACTATTTCTTTCTGCTACGGATTCAATTCTCAAGTTGACAAATTAACAGTTGAGCCCAAGCCTCTGTCACTAATTCTAAAATGTAAATTTAAACTAGGCAAGGCAAGGCAAGGCAAGGCAAGGCAAGTTATTTAGTAATGATAATGGACCCTTTCTCAATACCAAATACAACATATTATTTATATAAAATATTTATTGAACAATAATTTTTAATATTTAAATTAACAACAATAGCAGCTCTAGTAGGCCCTACAGGATTTAAGATAAACATGGCCTAAATATAAAGTTATGAAACTTAATTTGCCCTTAACCTAAATCAGTTTACTCTGGTACAAGTAATAGATTAATAAAATCAAAAATTGCCCTTTTGATAAACCCCAAATTAATTATATCACATGTTTAACCACTATCTACATGCAGGAAGAGCCATCGACAAATTCCTGAAGGATGGCCAAGATGAAGCTGTTCTGAATGGCTGCTGACGGCCTGGAGCTCGCATCTGCGAAAGCTTTTAAACTAATTGTAAAACAAGTACAGTGTTTATTTATGAATCACATATTTGAGATCGAAGGAACTACATTCTTGCCTAAAAAAATCTTAAAACTACATTTCATGACACAATAACAGTAGTGTTTTCTCATCTGCCATGACACTTTCTGTAAGAAATGTTGCAAGCTGAGTGATATAAATTGTTAAACGGTTAGAATGCTGATACTGTGGGGTGTCCGTAAACTATACGGACCAGGCCCCAAGGTTCGGCACACGTGATTCACAAATTAATTGCAAAGTTTAACCATCATAGAGTGAAAGTTTATAATTTTTTATATTTTGCCAATTTACACATTCAAGCTATTTAAAACCAAGTCAAGGCAAAAGAGAACTCCGTTTGGTTGTCTTTGCCCATAGCCGCACACACCCGAAGCACATGCATACAGAGAGGCGCATTTCAGACAGTGCTTGAACATCCCTCCTTGATTCCTCTTTTAAATCTCCCTGTGCCTGAACAGACACATAAACACAAAATAAACACTTTATTTGTAACTGTTATATTGCATTTATCTATGGTTAGGCGGAGTAATGTGAGACATCGGGTAATGATGTGAGACACCCCCTGTATCTGGTCAACAGAACAAATTTGTGGTCATATGACCATTGTGTTTTCAAGCCCCTCCAATTTCCCATAGGCCATGAAGGAGAGGACCTCAAGGGGCTGTGGCAAGCATGTTTTTTTTGACAAAAATATTTTTTTTGCATGTAAAAGTAAATTTTCTTGCTGTCAACATAATTCTTACATCATACATGTTGATGAACTACCAACATATAAAACCATGTGATGATGCTAGCTGAAGATTACCCTGAATTGCTAAGAGAGATCGTTTTTTTTCAAAAAATGTGGCAGTGGGGTAAAGTGAGACAAATGCTGTGGGGTAAAGTGAGACAAGCTTTGTATCAGTAGAAACCCGGGAGTATATTCAAATTATCATCCTTCCCCCCCCCTCATATGACCCTGAGACGAGAGAATTATGTATTTTATTTCTGGAAAAATTCTTCAGATGACGCAAATATTGTCATTTTGCTCCATCGGAGGAGTGTTTGGCCAGAGGCTAAAGACTACAGCCAGCAGGAGGCGCTGTTTCCTCATGTTTCCAAAATCACACTCACAGCACTCGGCTCGCGGAGCTGCGGAGATTCATGTAAACGGAGTGGTGGAGACCAAAGTGAGTGTTTTAACTTTTAAACTTCCTATGAAAGTTAAGCTTCCAAAGACATGACCTGAATGCTTTGAATGCAGCCGCAGCCGCGAATCCCACGATTACCTCAGTCAATGTGTTGAATGTAATCCGATCCTGCTGCGTTTGTGCCGCTCAATCGGCTCACTCGCATTATATCGAACAGACACGTTCAGTTTTTAATTGTAGTGTCTCTAACTGATTTTCTGAAAATGAACGTGGTACGCAAGTGATCCAGTAACCCAGTAGCTGACTAGCCGCGCCTAGAGTAGGGCAGTGCGTTCTGGGAATTGTTGTCTTTCATCCCCATGTGACAAAAATACATTTTCTGTGTTTTCTCAGTCTAGAAGGCACCAAATTCAAAAATAATTTCACATTTGTACTACATTAATGACCCAGTTTAAATACAGATTCATCTTCCCAGCGCTGAAGTACCCCTTTAAACATATTTTAATGTAATATTACATTACATATGTTTTATTTTTAATGTCATAAACATTAAAAGCCATCATGCCAAGGCAATACACCAGGAAGACAACATAAAAATAAGTGGCTTAGTGGTTCATGTAGGTAGTCTACAAACCGGAAGGTTGGTGGTTCGATCCCCCGTTCCACCTGACCAAATGTCGAAGTGTCTATGAGCAAGACACCTAGCTGCTCCTGACGAGCTGGACGAGCTGGATTGTGCCTTGCATGGCTGACACTGCACTGTATGAATGAATGAGTGACACTGCACTGTATGAATGAATGAGTGAATGACGCTTTGGAATGCCATGGGTCTGTATAAATGCAGTCCATTTACCATTTACCAAGTGATGTGGTGAAGAAGCTGCCTAAATGGCCTGGAGGAACCACACAGAGAGAGCAACTCCTCATGTTTCCCTGTAACCTTCAGGGCAGGAATGTAGAGTAGACAGTACGCTGATGTTCTAATTCAGGTGGGTCTAGTCCCAGGCTGTTCTAGCTGGTTCTGATTGCCCTGTGTTCTGACCCCAAGACTGTGTTATAATATAACTGGTTCTATCTGTCATTTAAATGTTAATTAAACCATTTTGAATTATATTATGTTGTATTTGATTTTGTTCAGAGTTACTTTCAAGTGTTTATAAAAATGAATAAAAAATGTGCTTAATTGACCAATCCCCATGATTCTGTTAATAGTCCGACATTAGTTCTGGAATGTGTGGTTGTCAAGCTAGCTGTCAGGATTCTAACTGTTACAACATGTGTTATGGTAGTTTCAGAGTGGAAAAAGTAAGTGGTTCACTTTATCCCCTTGATTTATTTGGTCTGTCTCAGTTTACCCCTAAGCTGGGGTAAAGTGAGATACAAGACAACTTTTTTTTTTAAACGTCCTGAATACATTTTGATAATTTTCATTGCTAGGAAAATTCCTGAATTAATGGGAAATGTGTCAATTTTACTGATACATAATTTTAGCTCGCTTAGAGGGGAGCAAATGTAAAAAAATCTCACTTCATGATTATTGTATTTGTGAGTATGGGGTCTCTGCGGAACAAAACTGGCCGTTTCTAAATTTGTGGGTGTTATCAAACTGATGGGTGTTTATAAATCATGCAATGCAAATGATGCCCTTCACCGGACACCAGTTGGTCAGCAAAGTGAAAAACTATTTAACTGTTGAGCAGCAAGCTCATTGCCTACAGTTTGCGACAGGAACCAATCAGCTTGTAGTTAATGATGTAACTGTCAGCAGGCTGTATTAAGGACCCATCAACCTGCACCATCTAGAGTTTAATGACAGAAATTGGTAAATAAAAAATGGCATTATTTAGTGCTTTATTCATTTGGAGCAAGAGATACTAAGGGGTAGGCTTTATTGCATCAGATATATTTAACTTTGCTCACAGTTGAATAGTTATCAGTAATGAGTCCATAAATTGAAGCAATGCTGTTTATTGCTTTAAATTTTAGAAGTAAGCAACATCGACTTTGAATCGGATTGGTTTGCTAATAGCTTTATATCTTTAGGGTTGCATAATTGTTTGTCTGTCTGAGTTATCAATGAGTGTTTCAAGATTACTGAATCATTACATTAGTCAAAAATTTTAAGCACCAATTTGATCAAAAAGCAGATATTTGAGAACACTACAGTAGAACTGATCAGAAACTGAGCACAAACAGTACAAATTTGAGACAGACTTAAACACACAAATGTGGACATCAATTACTAAATAGTTTTTTGAAGGGGTCATCGGATGCCCATTTTCCACAAGTTGGTGATTCTTTAGGGTCTTCATGTAAAGTCTGTAACATACTTTGATTAAAATTCCTCAATATTTGTATAAAATAACACCATTTTTACATCCTAAAAAACAGCTCTGTTCACAGCGACCTGTTTCGATGCATGTCTCTTTACATGATAATGAACTAATGCTCACCCCATCACTCTCTTCCATGGGGCATGTAGACACTTGAAGTGCTGCATCGGACAGTGTACAACTGAGGGCAGAAATATGCTAATATGGGACAGTCCATCAGTGGTCCTCGAATACCTGCTTTAATCAAATAGGTGCTTTAAGTTTTTGACAAATTTAATGATTCAGTGATCTTGAAACACACACTGATAACTCAGACAGATGTGACAAATAATTATGCAACCCTAAAGATAAAAAGCTATTAGCAAACTAAAATACAATTTAAAGTCTGATGTTGCTTTCCTCTAAAATGTAAAGCAATAAACATTGTTAGAAATAGAATAAGCATTGCTTCACTTAATGGACTCATTACTGATAACTAATCAGCTGTGAGCAAAGTTGCATATATCGGCAATAAAGCCACTACCCGTTATCAGAAAATGAAAACGGCTTGATTATTACATTGTAAAGAGGTTGTGTCCACACACTGCAAAGACTATAAATTTAGCATCTGATGACCTCTTTAAGTGCCAGAATAATCTGGGAATAATTGTCAGCCTCTTACACGTCTGCATCTTGAGGGATTGCAGAATTCAAGCGACAAATTAAGTTCTATAAACAGTTCGGGAGGAGCACTATCTAATCGGCTCGAGGGGAGGCATATATACAGTATATATAGCCAACTCAGTTACCTCAACAGTTTTCTACATCCCTCCACCAACCCCACTCCTCAATCTCGGCCCAGCCGGAGATAGGTGGAGTACTCTGAGCTTGGAGCTCTTGATCCCCTCGGACAGCACGGCAAATAGGCTAAGACTTGTGAAAACAACTGCCACAGGTAATCAAAAATTATTTTCTTTTTTATTAATTTATGTATTAAAGATTTATTTTTGGCATTATTGCCTTTTATTATAATAGGACGGTGAGTAGACAGGTAGCGAAGTGGGAGAGAGAAAAGGTAGAAAGAACCCAACATCAGGTCATTGAGCTGCCCACAAGGCTATCAGCACAGACGATGTTACATTATATTCAACTTGACTGCAATGTTTTATTCACCATTATTCAATGTATTTTGCATGTACATAAATAAACCTTTATGTTATGTCATCGCAGATTAAAATCTATAAATCTAAATGTTTATTGCATTTAATGAAGAAAAGGCCCAGCACTCAAGGCTCTATCAACTTTTGCCTCAATGGGTCTTTGTGCGGATTGCTAAGAGTGGATTACAAATTGCCAAAAGCCATTAGGATCGCTTGTGATCTGGTTTTAGTAACTTACGAGTCCTCTTGAGATTTAAGCAGATATATTCATCAATATTTGTCATTCAGAAAAGGAAAGCAAAACTAAGACTGCAGGTATACATACCATAAACAAAGCAGCACATGCTTATTTCCGTTTTGAATATCAATCATGCAGATCATGTTCTTTATTCCACTCCACTCATGTTATTATGAAAATATTTGCGCAGTGTTGCTCAGGTAAGATGACGTAAAATGATAACAGCTTTCTGTCTGATCAGGTTTGACTAGCTTGCTCGCTTTTATCACTTTTGCTCTTAGTGACTCGATCACTCAATGACGGCCCAACGCCAATTCTACATGTTGAATCCGCAAAAAAACAAACAATGCTGTCCGACTAGAGCCAACGGTGCGCAACACACCCTGGCTGACACTCAAAAAAAGCCTGACATTGCCCGCCAAATGACCGCTGGCTTTGTGTGTCCCTGGCTTTAAAGCAAAACTTTGAGTCCTAAAAATAGGACTGTCACACATTTTTTAAGAGTTTCTCCTAAAAAAGAAAGTTAGCAGCTACTTTTAACCTTAAAGCGCAACTTGCGAGGACGATACGTTTATATCTGCTCTGAAGGATAGAGCTGTATAGCCTTGGTGGTTCCAGGAAAATGTGTCTGCAAGGGTACTGTTTAAACACACAGTATCTGACAAATATTTTTAAAGTCATAGTAAAATCGCGAACCTGAGTATATATTTTTTTTTCTTATGAATGTTTTAATTCCTTTTCTGTGTAACGCATTAGCCTTTGTGTATGAAATGTGCTATATAAATAAACTTGCCTTGTCTTGCCTTAAGATGTTGTTTATAAATGCGGCCCCAAAGCTGGAAGTAAAGTAAATACATTGCAATATATACTTGTAAGTGTACTCTTTCCTACTTGGGACAAATACTACTTGGGACAAAATTGGTGTCACATGCCTGTCCTGCCTCATGTAGCACATGTGGTGTTTTGTTATTTTGGGTCATGTGCTCCTGTCTCTGTCTAGATCCCACCCCCCTTGTTATCTCGTTATTGGTTTCATTTGCCTCACCTGTGTTCCCTCATTCCCTGCTTGATTTGTCACCTTTATTAGCTCCTTGTGTTTGTTAATCTTTGTTGGATTGTTGTATCATCTATGTTTCCTGTTCCCCCCACGGGCCAATTTTGGTATGTGTTTAGGTAATTTTGGTTGTGCTTTATTATGGTTTCCCCTCTGTGGGTTTTTTTAGTTTGTTTTATTTTTTTAATAAAATCACACTTCTCCTGCTTATGAGTTCTCACTCCAGTCTTTACCTAAGTTTACCTGACAGAACGATCCGACCATTATGAGAACTCAGTGGAGAAAGAGCTCGCTGCAACCACCTAACTCTTCTGTCTCCTGTCCCCTATGGGACCGTTAGGGTTAGGTCCAGTTAGTCCAGTTGAGGTCCCTGAGTGCCATGAGGCGGATTATTTGTGGATTATTTCACTGGCCATAGGAAGAGGGCTCTTCCCCTGTTCCGGTGGATCGTGTTCCGGTGGTCCGTGTTCTGGTGAACCCAGTTCCAGTGGTTCCTGTTCTGGTAGTCCCTGTTCCGGTGGATCGTGTTCTGGTGGTCCCTTTACGGTGGTCTGTGTTCCGGTGGATACAGACCTGGTGGTCGCTGCCGTTCCAGACGTGCCGCCTAGGCTCCTGGCTCTGCCCGCGCTGACCAGGCACCCTGCTCTGACCGTGCCGCGCCACCCCGGCGCCCTGCTCTGCCCTTGCCGCTCTGACATCCTGAACTCTGCAGGCCACCCTGAACTCTTGTTTTCCCGTCCCTCCCAGGAGGGTTTTCGTTTTTTTGTAATAAATTCACACTCTCCTTCTTATGAGTTCTCATTCCCTTTTTTTGTGTATAAAAATGTAGTGGATATTAAGTACATTTTAAGTGTAACTGCAGTAGCACTTTGAACTATACTCTCAGTAAACTACTAGTTTGGTAGTTTTATACTGCAAGTATATTTGTAAGTGAACATATCATCATATCTATAGTTTACTATTTATAAATTATTTTTGCACTTTATACGCCAAATTTACTAAACAGGACAAATTAGCGTAAGGGCACAATTAACTTATGATTGATTTAAATACTCTCTTCCCTTAAATTTTGTATCTGAAAGGGAACCTCCTACAAATGCATATGCAATAAGGTCAGCCGCAAAAAAAAAAAGAGCTGTGTCTACAACTTTACAGCGTTAATATTTCCTTGCATGTCTAGTAGTTTTTTGTTTTTTACGGCAAAAGAGGGTTTGCGCTGGTTCAAGTTTGGGTAAGTTTCATTAAAAAAGATCCATCCACACCCCCAAAGCTTTACAGTCGTTAACCCAACCTAAGTTGACCAAATTACATTTTTACAGAATTTCAATTGGTAACATTAGGCAGTTTTGAACGTATATGATCTTTTAATGTTTGATTTACATTTGTGTAAGCAATCTTCTATCACTTGTTTCTGCTTCTTCTTCACCTGTATATTGATCCTGAGATTCTGTACTATTTCAGAAGCTGTGTAATAGCTTTCCTTACTGTATAACTGTGAATTAGGAAAATCAATTGGGAAAGAGAAATAGTATATTTGAAGTGCACACTACCAGTGGACTAGCCTACACAACAATTCATATACTCAGAATTAGGAACATAGGCTATCTGTTTTGTTAATAAATCAATATTTAAAAAAAATATGTTACTGACCATTTACTTGATTACTTAATTACTTGAGAACTTTTTACTTATATTAAGCAATTGCTTATTGCTGTGGTTTACTTGTAAGATTTTGGTCATATTTGCCACCCTAAGCAATCATGTTATTAAAGCTAGATAGGACACCACTGGACTTTTTTAGTAATATCAAACAAGATTCATGCAATTTGTTTGTTTTATTCCCATGTGTGACTATTGTGCACCTAACATAATATGCCCTCGTGAAAAAAAGTATACTTTATTGTATTTCAAATATATTCTCTTTTACAACAGTATATTGGAAATATACTAAACAAAAATTGTACCATCTCTAAATATATACAAAGTATATTAGCATCATATTTTCACGATACAACTTTTAACACACTTTAAAATAATTGTATTTTAGTATATTTTCTAAAAATATATTTTCTAAAAATATACTTTAAATGAAAGTTCTGAGTACTTTTGTAAAGTGTACTTATTTGAACATTACTTTAAAATATATTTGTTTGTATATTTTAAACTTTATGCTCAATTGTCATTGTAACAAATTAAAAATGCACAAAGCATATTTTAAATATATAATTAATATCATAATGCTGTAGTATATTTAAAGTTAAATAATGTTTAGGGTTATTTATTCATGCTAAAGTGTTCAAATTAAGCATGAATAAATAAGTGTTAAATTATGACTAATGCATTAAAAGCCCATTTATATGCAGTGTATGCTATAAGCCCTATTTTAGTTGTGATTTAAGGGTAAATATGTTTAATACGTTCAAAGTGGCAGAGAAGAATCGTGTTACAATCATACACACACATCTATATTAAACCAACAGCACACTAAAAATACAATGCACGAAAATGAGTTGAGTCTTATCGGAATTCAAATGTCTCTTCAATTGGTCTGTGACCAATCAGATTGTGTTGCTCAATGCCTGCAGCCAATCAGAGGCAGAGCTGCTAATGGTACTCGTCTGGCTGACGCTGGCTCACTCGCGGGAGGTTTGCAGCCTTGCAGGTGAAGTACAATGTTGCTTTACATTATTTATTTAATAAAACATTGAGAGCGGAAAGTACATGGCTCATTCTTCGACCAGTGCAGTTACATCACATCGCCTGACCTTGATGGTGACGATAATGTTTTGGAATAAAATGGCCTAATGAGAACTGGAGAGAAATTCCTGCTGTTTGGAGGTAAGTAATAAGTAAGACTAATGTAACTAAACGTGAATAAAAAGTTGTATGAACATGCACCCGACCTTATCTCTTGTATATTCTGTTAACAGATGCTGTTCTTCACGAGTGTTTGCTGTCAGCTGTCTCTGTGTAAGCACCTTCAGACGCAAGTGTAACAATCAGCAGCTCATCCAACGCTATCTCACGACCAATTCGTACATATTTTACGAGGTGGCTATTTCGTATAAATTTGTATGCGACCTCACTGCATTTAATTCAGACGCTTTGCCTAAACCCCAGTGATGGGTAGGTTTAGGGGCGGGTTGAGGTAGGTCATTCGCACGAATTCATATGAATTTGCCAACTCACAAATATGTACGATTTAGTAAAAACGTATGAATTCATGAGTGAGGTCGTACAAATTTGTACTAATTAGCCACCTCGTAAAATATGTACGAATTGCCGTGAGATCGGGTTGGCTCATCAGAAATGGCATATAATGTGTAATTTATATTTGGGTATAGAGATGGTTGGTGGAATTAGTTCAATAATATATTTTCCAACATCTTCTAGTGTTCATTTAATGAAAAACATAGTAAGTTAATTTAGTTTAGCTTCGCTGAAACTATGTCAAAACCATTAATAAAAACTGTTGGGCTTGTTAATGAAATGTCTCTTAGTTATGTTATATTGCTTGTGTGTTCTGAAGATACTGGTAATTAATTTGTAATGTACTTACAACACAAATAAAGTATACTTATAATACAAATAAAGTATACTTATAATATAAATAAAGAACATTTAACATCATGTTTTTGTAGCTCTGTATAGCTGCGTTTGAATCTCTATTTGATATATTTTCTTTGTTATCTATACTGCTAAAAATAACTTACTCATCACCAAATATTGTTTAATATAGCCTATCAAGTTAAATTTGACATCACTAGCTTTTAATCTAAATCACTACCACGTGTTAGCTTTTCGCTAGCCTGGTAGCTTTCCATCCCAGCACCCGGGTCTCCTGTTTTCTGAGTTCATTAGACAACTGTGGTGAGTTGGATTATTAAATAGACTCCATCAAACAAAGTAAGTGGAGTAAGTTGTGTGGTAAGTTTTGGATTCATCAACAAATACGGTAAGCCATGTCTTCTTCTCCTGTCATTGTCACTTGCACTGCGTGCTACATGTTTAGCATATCTATCTCCGTTGGCGAACAGGGCTTCACATGTGTTAAATGTAAGGAATTAATCAGGCTGACGGAGAAGATTTCAGATTTAGAGACACGCATCCAGACTTTATGTGAGAGTAGTGAGAATGGTACAGCTTTAGATACTGTTTTGGATGCGACTAGCTTAGTGAACACTCATTGTTTGGTTCCGGCTGAGCCCCGCAGCAGGGCAATTGGGTGACTGTGAGACAGCATAGTCGGATCTAAAAACCACTCTGCCCGATTAGAACATCAAACAGGTTCTCCCCACTCAGTGATGCACCCACTGAGGATCCTGTTGAAAGTGCCCTAGTTATTGGCGATTCTATTACACGGAACGTGAAAATAGAGACACCAGCCACCATAGTCACATGTTTACCGGGAGCCAGAGCGCCTGACATCAAAGCAAATTTAAAAGTGCTGGCTAAAGCTAATCGTCAATTCTCTAAGATTATTATTCACGCCGGCACTAATGATGTTCGACTTCCAGTCGGAGATCACCAAAATTAACATTAAAGAGGTGTGTAAACTGCAAGTACGATGTCACCGCAGTCTGTTTATCTGGCCCTCCTGTTAAAAGGAGTGATGAAATAGTTAGCAGATTATCATCACTCAATGGCTGGTTGTCTAAGTGGTGTCCGCAAAATAACATAGGGTTCATAGACAATTGGAAAAGTTTTTGGGGCAGACCCGACCTGTTGAAGATAGACGGCATTCATCCTACCCGGCTGGTGCTGCTCTTCTCTCTAGTAATTTGGCACATAATCTTAGAGCTAAACCTTGACTCACTGGGGCCCAGGTCAGGAAGCAGACAAACTGGCTAAACCAACCGCCTGCTAGCTGTCTCACGTCACCAGAGTCAGCTAAATCCCAGCACATAGAGACGCTTTCACCTAGATATTATCACATAGAGACTGTGTCTGTTCCCGAATCAGTAAATACAAAAACCATCAAAACCATTCAACAGTAAAAATTTAATTGATGTCCAACAAATAAACAACAGATATAATACGGATGAACAATTGATAAATCTCGGGTTGCTGAATATTCGATCCCTTTCGCCAAAAACGCTTATTGTTAATGATATGATTATAGATCATAACCTAGATGTGCTGTGTTTGACAGAAACCTGGCTAAAACCTGACGACTACATTACTTTAAATGAGTCCACTCCCAAGATTATTGTTATAAACACGAGGCCTGAAAGGAAAAGGGGAGGTGTTGCTGTAATTTATAATGATAACTTCAGTATTACTCAGAAGTCTAGTTTCAAATATAATTCCTTTGAAGTTTTGGTGCTTTATGTAACATTGTGTAGTGTAAATGATAAATCCCGTTTGACATTTGTGTTGGCTACTGTATACAGGCCACCAGGGCACAATACAGACTTTATCAAAGAATTTGCTGGTTTTCTATCAGAGTTAGTACTGGCTGCAGATAAAGTACTAATTGTTGGTGATTTTAATATCCATGTTGACAATGAAAAAGACGCATTGGGATTGGCATTTAAAGACATTATAAACTCTATTGGAGTTAGACAACACGTATCTGGACCCACTCATCGCCTTAATCATACTTTAGATCTAATACTGTCACATGGACTAAATGTTGATACCATTAAAATTCTGCAGCAGAGCGATGACATCTCAGATCATTACCTAATATCATGTATACTTAATATAGCTAAGGCTGCAAAGCCATCCTCGCTTCAAATATGGCAGGACTATAACCGCTGCGACTAAAGATTGCTTTATACATAATCTTCCTCATCAGTTCCATCTCCTCAGAATTACAGATAGCCAAGAGGAACTTGATGTTGCAACAGAAACTACTGACTCTCTCTTTACTAGCACTTTAGACATAGTTGCTCCTCGGCGCTTAAAGAAGATTAAAGCAAATAATCCAACGCCGTGGTACAATGAGCACACTCGGGCCCTTAAAACAGCAGCCAGAAAAATGGAGCGCAGCTGGAAGAAAACAAAACTGGAGGTTTTTCGCAATTTGTGGAAAGAGAGCATGATTGCATACAGAAAGGCCATAAAAACTGCTAGATATGCTTATTTCTCAACTCTTTAGAAGAAAACAAACACAACCCTAGGTATTTATTCGATACAGTGGCTAAATTAACAAAGGATAAAGCTTCAACTTCTGACGCTTTGTAAACAACACAGCAGTAATGACTTTATGAACTTCTTTACTAGTAAGATTGATAACATTAGGAATAAAATTATAACCATGCAGCCGCCTACTACAGTATCACTTCAGACAGAACATTGTAGTCTCACTGAGGAAAAATTACACTCATTCACTGCTATAGGAGGAGAAGAATTGGCTAAACTTGTTAAATCATCAAAATCAACAACATGTATGCTTGACCCTATACCGACTAGGCTATTAAAAGAGATGCTTCCAGAGGTCATAGATCCTCTGCTTAATATTATTAATTCATCCTTGACATTAGGATATGTACCAAAAACTTTTAAGTTGGCTGTAATTAAACCACTTATTAAAAACCGCAACTTGATCCAAAAGAATTAGTCAATTACAGACCAATCTCGAATCTACCGCTTTCTATCAAAAATATTAGAAAAGGCTGTGTCTTCACAATTATGTTCCTTTTAGAAAGAAATGGTATATGTGAGGATTTCCAGTCAGGATTTAGGCCGTATCATAGTACTGAGACTGCTCTAATTAGAGTTACAAATGATTTACTCTTATCATCTGATCGTGGTTGTATCTCTCATTAGTGTTACTCGATCTTAGCGCTGCATTTGATACTATCGATCACAATATTCTTTTGAATAGACTTGAAAATTATGTTGGCATTAGTGGAACTGCATTGGCATGGTTTAAATCTTACTTATCTGACCGTTATCAGTTTGTAGCAGTAAATGAAGAGATGTCACACCGATCACAAGTTCAGTATGGAGTACCGCAAGGCTCAGTGTTAGGACCGTTGCTTTTCACCCTGTATATGCTACCACTGGGAGATATCATTAGGAAGCATGGCGTTAGTTTTCATTGTTATGCTGATGATACTCAGCTCTATATTTCTTCACACCCTGACGAAACTTACCAATTCACAAGATTAACGGAATGCATAGCTGATATTAAAAATTGGATGAATTGTAATTTCCTGCAACTTAATTCAGATAAAACTGAATTTTTAATTATCGGACAGAAAAGCTCCACAAGTAGTGCCCTAGAATACTGTCTAACCTCGATGACTGCTCTGTCAAGCCCTCGTCGTCAGTGAGGAACCTGGGTGTGCTCTTTGATACCAATCTTTCGCTTGAAAGCCACGTTTCTAGCATCTGTAAAACTGCATTCTACCATCTTAAAAATATATCTAAATTACGTACATGCTTTCAATGCAAAATGCTGAACAATTAGTACATGCTCATGAGCTCAAGGCTAGATTATTGTAATGCTCTACTGGGTGGTTGCCCTGCTTTAATAAATAAACTCCAGCTGGTCCAAAACGCAGCAGCTCGAGTTCTTACTAGAACCAGGAAGTACGATCATATTAGTCCAGTTCTGTCAACACTGCACTGGCTCTATTAAACATTGCATACATTTTAAAATCTTGCTTATTACTTATAAAGCAATAAATGGTTTAGCTCCCCAGTACTTAAGTGAGCTCTTAACACATTATACTCCATCACGTCAATTGCGGTCTCTAAACTCTGGCCAGTTGAAAATACCTAGAATATCTAAATCAACTGCAGGCGGTCGATCCTTTCCTATTTAGCACCTAAACTCTGGAACAGTCTTCCTAGCATTGTTCGGGAAGCAGACACACTCTGTCAGTTTAAATCTAGACTAAAAACACATCTCTTTACTATGGCATACACATAGAACATTTTTAACTTTCTTTATTCAAATCAAATGACTGATTGTTAGGCTGCATTAACTAGGTCAGCCGGAACCGGAACACTTCCCATAACACCTGATGTACTCGTTACATCATAAAAAGAGTGGCATCCACACTAATGTTAGTCTCTCTGTTTATCCCGAGGTTTACTGCAGTCGGCCGGATCCAGGCCGTGTCCGGATCGGATGGTGGACCTGCATCTGGACATGACCAGCTCATCCTGGAGTGTCTGCTGAGACCGTGTCCATTAGTGTCTCCTCTGAATTTGCCTCACCGCACGTCATCCTCAATTAACCCGTCTCGGCGCAATAACTCCGATCTTTCAAGTATTCATATTCTTGTGTAATCGCCATCCTAAATGAGCCCGCCTCGCAAGGCCATACCCAAAATTTCGAATATTCCTATCTAATATGATTTATGACCTGCAAGGTTGCCAGAGTAATAATTATACACTGTTAATAATAGGCCAGAGGAGAACTGGCACCCCGACTGAGTCTGGTTTCTCCCAAGGTTTATTTTTCTCCATCATGCCCTGATGGAGTTTTGGTTCCTTGCCACTGTCGCCTTTGGCTTGGCTTGCTCAGTTGGGGACACTCAAATTATGATCCAAGTTACTCAACTAAATATACAAATTGAATTTATTAATTTGGTCATATATAATTCTATAAACTATCCAAATTAAACTAGCCAAATCAAATTTTGTTGCAATGTTGTCCTGTTTAACACTGTGAAGCTGCTTTGAAACAATCGTCATTGTAAAAGCGCTATATAAATAAAGTTGATTGATTGATTGATCACTAATCAAGCATGTAATTATGCCCTATACTTAAAGTGCACTAAGTGTTCCAATTTAGCACATAAGTACACTAAATACACTTAAAGCTATGCTTTAACACAACTTAATTACAACTAAAATATACTTAGTACAAAATGAGTTGTTTCAAAATAGCACACTTCAAGTTAACTAGTCATTAACACACTTCAAGTATACTGAAAATTAGTCTGGCTGCAAGTATATACTTAGCATGCTTTTATTACTAGGGTGGTAAATGTGGCAAACCTAATTATGAAAAAAAAAATAACTGCAAATTTCTGGAAATGACCACCACAACCATTCATTTTGATCTAAACATTTTTTTATGTAAAGTAATTTTGTGATTCTGCTCTTCCTTTTATTGTGTGATATAGGTCTTACATTTAATTCATAATGGTCTTAAAATGGTCTTAAAAAGTCTTACATTTTACTTGGTGAAACCCTGTCTCTGGAAAAGCGTTCAGTCTTTCTGCTCGCAAATTCTGTCATGGTGCAAATGCAACTGGCTTTAGGAATGGGAGATAAGACTAGATACAACCCTTTTGGACCATGTTCCGTTTTTTCTGTCGTTAAACTAGCAAAAGTGGATTCGGACATGCCTAAGTGCACCTGCACCATGCGCTTCAGACCATGCGCTCAGATCATTAAAATAGGGCCCATAATGTTTATTTTATGTTTCTGTCTGACATTTAAATGCAGATAAGTACTAGCAAAACAGTCATAGTTTTTAAAGTATACACTGATGTCTATGGAAGCAGCAATAATTTTAAACGTCTAATTTGACAATGTTTTTTACTATATCATATTCTACACATTGCGCAGGTAAATATAAAGTTTAATTTAATCTTAGAATATTATAGGTACAAATAGTGCCCCAAAGTTGTAGAATTTCTTAGTTTTGAAGCTATATTGTTCAGAACCATATATTTTTCGTTGGGAGAATGTGTCCAAAATTGTACAAAAAAAAATTGTCTTCTGTTAAAATGACTTATTGTCATTTGACCAAACTCAGCATAATAATTTGAGCACAGTATGTTGCTGAGATCTCTTCTAAACTTTAGAGGAGACAAATGTGAGACCAGCAGTCTCTCCAGCAAAGGAGAATAATCAGAGCATAGTATATGAAGTTGATAAGATCTCTTATGAAACATTAGAGAAGACAAATTTGAGAACAGCAGAATCCAGCAAGTTGATGAGATCTCTTATGAAACTTTAGAGGAGACAAATGTCAGATTGTTAGAGTTTTTGTCGCAGGAGACTAATGTGAGGAGCTGGCAATAATGCCAAAAATAAATCTTTAATACTCAAGCAAAAGTCTCCTTTTGATGTTAAACTAACCTCATCTAAATAGCCTGGAAAACCTGGAAAGTTTTTCTTCGAGTATACATACTAACTAAAAGTTACAAAAGTTAAATCATAATCAACCACCCAATAGCGTTTTTCTAAAAAATATATAAAAAAAAGATATATATGAAGACTTCAGATGCAAAAGCCTCTAAATCCATCTGACCTTTTTCTTTAAAATAAGCATTTTTGTCAGGCTCCTATGTATATTTATACCTATGTACTGGTACTTCTGAATGGGCTGAGGCTGGGATTTAGTGGGTTTGAAGTAAAAGTATGTTATAATAATAATAATAATAATAATGCATTTTATTTGTAATGCACTTTATATAAAGCAAAATCTCAAAGTGCTACAGATTTAAAACAATCAACAACAAAAATAAATAAATAAATAAAACTGAAAAATAAGAGGTAACAAATCAACCAAAAGCTCTCCTAAAAAGGTGGGTTTTATGACCACGTTTAAAAGCATCTACAGTCTGTGGGGTCCAGAAGGAAGAGCATTCCATAGTCTGGGGGCTTCTGAGCAAAAGGCCCGATCTCCCATAGTACGGAGTTTGGTCGTGGGAGCTTTACAGTTTTTTCTGAATGCTTAAACCCTAGCCGTGATTCTTATAGCACAATTTCTAAAACTATTAATACTTATAGCAAAACCACTCACTGAGTTTGCAAAACTAAAAGCATAAACACTGCTTTGCACTCAGTTTGCAATTTTGTAACACACACTTTGCAAAACTGTAGGTACAATCAACTGCACAGGACTCTTTTTGCGGACCTGTAAACACAACTCACTGCTTTACACTCAATTCCCAAATGAACAACACACTTCTAGCAAACCTATACACACACGTATGGCTATTATTTACACTATTTTGCCAACTGTCTGCCACACTTTCACATGTGAAAACTGTTTTAGATCCTTTTTTCACTTTGTCAAGTCAAGTCAACTTTTTATATAGCGCTTTTAACAATGCAGATTGTTTCAAAGCAGCTTCAGAGTGTTAAACAGAAAAATAATGCAACAGAATATATTTCGATTATCATACAGTAACAATGTGGGCTTTAGATCAGTAATTAGATCAGTAATTTGGTCTATATGGTTAATTTAGATTAATAATTAGATTTATTTTAAAATATATTTGAAAAATAGTTTTTTCCCCAACTGAGCAAGCCAAGCCAGAGGCGACAGTGTCAAGGAAACCAAAGCCCCATCAGGAGACCTAATGGAGAAAAATAAACCCTGGGAGAAACCAGGCTCAGTCGGGGTGCCAGTTCTCCTCTGGCCAATTAACAAACAGCGTATTATTATTATTATTATTATTATTAAAATTATTATTTTAAAGGTCAGAGGTCATAATCGATCTGAATATTCGAAAGATCTGAGGCAACACGCTAGAGACGGGTTTATTGAGGATGACATATCGATTAAAGAATTATTAACTAGGACTATTCAAACAATCGGAGTCATTACACCGGAGACAGGTTTATTGAGGATGCCGTGTTGAAGAGGCAGCTTAAGGGGGAGTCTAAATGATACGGTCTCTGCAGACACTTCAGGGTTCATGTGTTGGTCACATCTGGGTGCAGGTCCACCGTCTCATCTCAATACAGCCTGGATCCGGCTTACTGCAGTAGACCTCGGGATAAAACAGAGACACTAACATTAGCGTAGATGCCATTCTTCTGATGATGTAACGAGTACATCAGGTGTTATGGGAAGTGTTCCCGGTTCCGGCTGACCTAGATAATGCAGCCTAATAATCATTTAATTGAAAAAAGTATTTTATGTGTATGCCATAGAAAAGAGATGTGTTTTTAGTCTAGATTTAAACTGACAGAGTGTGTCTGCTTCCCGAACAATGCTAGGAAGACTGTTCCAGAGTTTAGGTGCTAAATAGGAAAAGGATTGACCACCTTCAGTTGATTTTGATATTCTAGGTATTATCAGCTGGTCTTATCAGTTTAGAGACCGCAGTAGACGTGATGGAGTATAATGTGTTAAGAGCTCACTCAAGTACTGGGGAGCTAAACCATTTAGTGCTTTGTAAGTAATAAGCAAGATTTTAAAATGTATGCGATGTTTAATAGGGAGCCAGTGCAGTGTTGACAGAACCGGACTAATGTGTTCATACTTCCTGGTTCTAGTAAGAACTCGAACTGCTGCGTTTTGGACCAGCTGGAGTTTGTTTATTAAGCGAGCAGTGCAACCACCCAGTAGAGCATTACAATAATCTAGCCTTGAGCTCATGAACGCATGCATTAACTGTTCAGCATTTTGCATTGAGAGCATGTGCCGTAATTTAGATATATTTTTAAGATGGTAGAATGCAGTTTTACAGATGCTTGAAACATGACTTTCAAACAAAAGATTGGTGTCAAAGAGCACACCCAGGTTCCTAACTGACGACGAGGACTTGACAGAGCAGCCATCGAGGGTTAGACAGTATTCTAGGTTAATACTTGTGGAGCTTTTTTGTCCAATGATTAAAAATTCAGTTTTTCTGAATTAAGTTGCAGGAAATAACTGATCATCCATTTTTTTATATCATCTATACATTCCGTTAATCTTGTGAATTGGTTAGTTTCTTCAGGGTGTGAAGAAATCTAGAGCTGAGTATCATCAGCATAACAATGAAATCTAACGCCATGCTTCCTAATAATATCTCCCAGTGGTAGCATATACAGGGTGTAGAGCAATGGCCCTAGCACTGAGCCCTGCGGTACTCCATACTGAACTTGTTATCGGTGTGACGTCTCTTCATTTACTGCTACAAATTGATAATGGTCAGATAGGTATGATTTAAACCATGCCAATGCAGGTCCACTAATGCCTACATAATTACGAGTCTATTCAAAAGAATGTTGTGGTCGATAGTGTCAAATGCAGCGCTAAGATCGAGTAACACTAACAAAGAGATACAACCACGATCGGATGATAAGAGTAAATCATTTGTAACTCTGATGAGAGCAGTCTCAGTACTATGATACGGTCTAAATCCTGACTGAAAATCCTCACAGATACCATTTCTTTCTAAAAAGGAACATAATTGTAAAGACACTGCCTTTTCAAGTATTTTTGAAAGAAAGGGTAGATTTGAGAGTGGCCTGTAATTGACTAATTCTGTAGGATCAAGTTGCGTTTTTTTAATAAGTGGTTTAATAATAGCTAACTTAAAAGTTTTCAGTACATAACCTAATGACAAAGATGAATTAATGATATTAAGAAGAGGATCCATGACCTCTGGTAGCATCTCTTAATAGCCTAGTCGGTATAGAGTCAAGCATACATGTTTTTGATTTAGATGAATAAAACAGTTTAGCCAATTCTTCCTCTCCTATAGCAGTGAATGAGTGTAATTTTTCCTCAGTGACACTACGATGCTCTTTCTGATGAGATACTGTAGTAGACAGCTGCATGGTTATAATTTTCTTCCTAATATTGTCAATCTTACACGTAAAGAAGTTCATAAAGTCATTACTGCTGTGCTGTTTACAAACATCAGAAGTTGAAGCTTTATTCTTGGTTAATTTAGCCACTGTATCGAATAAATACCTAGGTTTGTGTTTGTTTTCTTCTAAGAGAGTCGAATAATAAGCCGATCTAGCAGTTTTTACGGGCTTTCTGTATGCGATCATACGTTGTTTCCACGAATTACGAAAGACCTCTAGTTTTGTTTCCTTCCAGCTGCGCTTCATTTTTCTGGCTGCTGTTTTAAGGGCCCGGGTGTGCTCGTTGTACCACGGCATTTGACTATTTTGCAGTCAGCCTAAGCACTATAAATAAGCCCCAGGTAAGCTGTCCGTGTGGAGTACAATGGAAGGAGCAGGAAGAGTGAGAAGAGTGAGAATTAGAGGAGGCAGAGGAAGAGGACGTGAAGGTGAAGAAGTAGGAGGAAGAAGAGGACACGGAGGTTGTGACGACCTCTGCTGTTGGTCTTGGGTATTGCTGTTTGGTACCTGCTTCTACAAATTATCAGTCAATCGGATACACCTGTGACCAGTGTTCAGGCGCTCAGGTTTCTCCAGTTGAGTCAAGGGGGCTTTTTTGGACTTTGTTTATAACTTTGGTTTTGGACTTTGTTTGGATTTGGCTTTTGCTTATGTTTGGTTTGATGGTTCGCTTATTCTTCAACATTACATTACATTTACAACCATGCACTTTGCCTTACACACTGATGTTACTGATAGAGACAGAAACACTGTTATTTTCTTTAATTGATTTAATTGTATTATTCAATGTCACATTAATTTAGTGGTAATTAAACTTTACTTTTGAGCCTAATATTTGGTTTGCGTGTGTCCTTTGTTTTGTTGCCTCCCTTGAGCCAGGGTGAAGAAGTAGGAGGAAGAGGACGTGAAGGTGAAGAAGCGAGAGTGAGAGGACGACAACGAGGTGAAGTTAGAGGAAGAGCAAGAGGAGTACACGGAGGGGGAAGAGGAAGGGTAAGTAGAGGGTATAGATGAGATAAAAAAAATTGGATGATCAGTAATTTCCTGCAACTTAATTCAGAAAAAACTGAGTTTTTAATCATTGGACAAAAAAGCTCCACAAGTAGTAACCTAGAATACTGTCTAACCCTCGATGGCTGCTCTGTCAAGTCCTCGTCATCAGTTAGGAACCTGGGTGTGCACTTTGATACAAATCTTTCGTTTGAAAGCCATGTTTCTAGCATCTGTAAAACTGCATTCTACCATCTTAAAAATATATCTAAACTACGGCACATGCTCTCAATGCAAAATGCTGAACAGTTAATACATGCGTTCATGAGCTCAAGGCTAGATTATTGTAATGCTCTACTGGGTGGTTGCCCTGCTCGCTTAATAAACAAACTCCAGCTGGTCCACAACGCAGCAGCTCAAGTTCTTACTAGAACCAGGAAGCATGAACACATTAGCCCGGTCAACACTGCACTAGCTCCCTATTAAACATTGCATACATTTTAAAATCTTGCTTATTACTTACAAAGCACTAAATGGTTTAACTCCCCAGTATTTGAGTGAGCTCTTAACACATTATACTCCATCACGTCTACTGCGGTCTCTAAACTCTGACCAGCTGATAACACCTAGAATATCAAAATCAACTGCAGGTGGTCGATCCTTTTCCTATTTAGCACCTAAACTCTGGAACAATCTTCCTAGCATTGTTCAGGAAGCAGACACACTCTGTCAGTTTAAATCTAGACTAAAAACACATCTCTTTTCTATGGCATACACATAAAACACTTTTTCAATTAAATGATTATTAGGCTGCATTATCTAGGTCAGCCGGAACCGGGAACACTTCCCATAACACCTGATGTACTCGTTACATCATCAGAAGAATGGCATCTACGCTAATATTAGTATCTCTGTTTTATCCCGAGGTCTACTGCAGTCAGCCAGATCCAGGCTGTATCAAGATCAGACGGTGGACCTGCACCCAGATGTGACCAACACATGACCCTGAAATGTCTGCAGAGACCGTGTCATTTAGACTCCCCCTTAAGCTGCCTCTTCAACACGGCATCCACAATAAACCTGTCTCCGGCATGATGACTCTGATTGTTTGAAAAGTCCTAGTTAATAATTCTTTAAATCGATATGTCATCCTCAAAACAACCCGTCTCTAGCGTGTTGCCGCCGATCTATCGAATATTACACTTTAGTAATTGTTTAATCAATACGGCATCCTCAATAAAAACCTGTCTCCGGCGTAATGACTCCATTTGAAATATCAATTTATTTTTAATAATTATTTAATCAATACATCACCCTCAATAAACCCGTCTCCGGCGTGTTGCCTCAGATCTTTCGAATATTCAGATCTATTATTAAGTTTTGTAGCACTGCCATACTCTAATGAGAAACACAATAATACATGTAAAAATACTGAAATTGTTACTTTACAGAATTGCTAGATGTCCAGATGCTGGGGGCAGGGGAAGAATGTTCACTGCAGAACAAGAGACCCATATAGTCAATATGGTGATTGCAAATAAGTCCATAAGGCTGCGAGAAACACCCACTCTTCACTGTACTCAACCTCCCCATACTCTCCATTCTTGAATCCAATTGAAGAGTTCTTTGCCTGGCGCTCTCTACCATCAACGCATAGCCCTTTTACAGGCAATGGAGGAGGCATGTGGGGATATTGACCAGGCATCATGTCAGGACTGGATACTGCATTCCAGAAGATATTTTCCCCGGTGCCTTGGACTAGAGGACATTGCATGTGATGTAGACAAAATTTTGTGGCCGGACCCAGAGAGACGACATGTAGACTGATTGTTTGTTTGTTTTTTCTCCAGTGAATTTACTATTTTGTGTTTTGACTTGGAAAAAAAACACTTGTGTTTGTTTTGATGTGTGTAAATAAACACCAGTACTTGAAGTTTGGATCCCTGTATGTTTACAGAACTATGACAAAAGTATGACCTCAAACTGACATAGCCTACCTTGTGCACAGAGAAAGGAATAGTCAGATGTGTTTTTTATTCATACCATCAGTGTGTAGTTGGTGCATTGTGTGATTATTTGTGATAACTTGTTTTAACTGTTTGATACAAAAATAATTTTTTTACAAAGGTTTTTTTTTTACAAAGAGTTAAGCAAGGTGTATTAGCTTTTGCAAGAGAACCACAATGTTTTGCTGATTTGTGTGAAGAGTTTTGCAAAAATAGCCAATAGTTACAAAAAAATGTGCTTAAGCCATCAGAAAAAAACTGTAAGAAGATACGTTGAAAAAGAACAGAGGTTATGTGTGGATGTTTGTGTGGTGAGGATTTCCTTGAGAAAGGTGGGTGCATCACCATGGATGCACTGGTGAGTAAGGAGGGAGATCTTATACCCGATCCTGAGCGAGACAGGAAGCCAGTGGAGTGATTTGAGAATGGGGTGATATGCTTGTATTTGCGCACCCTCAAAAGGATCCTAGCAGCGCTGTTTTGAATATACTGCAGCTTCTGGAAATTTTTGCCAGGGATGCCGATAAGGAGCGCATTGCAGTAGTCCAGCCTGGAGGAGACAAAGGCGTGGACAAGTAAGGTCTTACACAGATGTTTGATGTGAGCTTCAAAAGGGAGTTGCGATTCCATTCTGACCCCCAGGTTGGTGACTGATGTAGAAAGTGGAATGTCCTGATCAGTGAAAGCAATGATGGTGATGACGGATTTCCGGACCTGAAGTGGAGTGCTGACTAAGATCGCTTCAGTTTTGGAGCTGTTTAGCTGCAGAGAGTTTTGCTTCATCCACACCTTTATCTCATCCAGGCAAGTGATCAAAGTGGATGGAGTGAGGGCAGCAGACAGGGAAGAATTTGTCCTCAGGTAAAGTTGAGTGTCATCAGCAGGGCACCGCAGGTAACGTTGTGTGACAGGGATGTAGCTTCTCCCAATGCAACATATTCAGTTCTCCCGCTAAGATAAGATGTGGACCGAGTCAGAGAGACCGATGGTGGAATGTAAACATTGAAGGAAGATGTTATGATCAACAATTTCGAAAGCTGCAGTTAAGTCCAGGAGGATGAGAAGGGATGGGAAACTAGCATATGCCGGTTGTTTGTGACCCTGACCAAAGCTGTTTCTGTGCTGTTATGTTTGTATACTATATGCAGAGACCATTCAGTCGGTATCTTTACATTCACATTTATCTAATTTTTGACCGAATTGGCTTTTAGAGGCACTTGCATCTGAACTCTTCATTATATAGAAAACACATTCCCACCTAATCTGTAAACACAGATATTTTAGTCCCGTCTGAATCAGTACATAAAATCACAGATGTCAGGTCTTATCAAGAATTGTAACTCAAACGTTGTTTAGAAAACTAGTCCTGTCCACATAAAGCTTAATATGGCTATTCTTTGACCTGGTTAAGACTCTGTGCTGCATTAAACTTCTAAAATAAATGATTAAGTTACTGTTGCACATGGACATGTTTTATGAATATATAATAAGTATTTACTCCGCTATACACCATGTGTCTCCAAATGCAGGGTTTTTTTTTCACTAAATGAAATCAAACTTGAGATAACTGTATGGCACTAAAATGCATGGTACTATTCACAATGGCAAAGTAATAACATCAACATAGAAAAGGGTTAAAAGTACAAACCTCTTTCTCCAAATAGGCTGTCCACTATAGAATTCAACAGCCTGTCAAATGTTTCATAGTGGTTCTGAAACACAAGAAAAGAGCATAAAAACATAAATGAGATTTTCTCTTGAAGATGCATTGAGAATGCAGACTTATGTCTGCTCCGGTCTCAGTGACCTCCCATTCCCCACTGACCTATGTGCCCGACATAGCAACACATACACAATCAGATTACATATGCTTTCTTTGGGAAAAATGATCCCATATGAATGTAGACAAATCAATAAACATTATACCATAAACCATAAGTCACCTGCTCAAAAGGTAATATGATATACAATGGCACTATAGATTTTACACACATGCATGAGTTATGAATGTAGACTATACATATTTCAAAAGTCAGATTTTTTTTTATTTTAACCCCGATTCTTCAACCCAAATGCCTAAACGAAAGGTTTTTCCTCTAATAAACAAATATGGTTTTGAATGCATCCTCTGGCTTGTATTTCTCTTTAATCAGCAAGAAGAGCAGAAAAGCAGAAAGAGCTTAAATGAAATGCAAACTCTCTGTAATAAAATGACAACAGTGTCCTCTTTCATTTTACAGGTCATTGCTTCTTTCTCTGCCTTTCACTCTCTCTGTTTGGATCTGGTTAAGTGGTCACTCAAATAGTAAATTAAATATGTTTAGAGAAACCATTTAAAAACACCTTGATGATTTTCCGACTCACTTACAAAACCCTAAAGTAAAATAGAAATAAAAAAAAATTATAATAATGTGAGCTAGAAAAACACTACATGAATAAGTATTTTGTACACAAAAAAAAAACACGATTTCCAAATAATAATAATAATAATAAGACATGCCAGCATGGCTGGATGTGTCAAACCAACTGCAACAATGAGCCATTAAAGACATTAAGTTGTTTTAGGCAAAATAGCTGTAAAATTTGAAATACAGTCAATAGTAAAGATTTGATGGTTTATCCCTTTCGACCAATAGGTGGCACTGTTACGAAACTGATGTGGTGTAGTTCGATTGAGGTGACAATGACGCATGCAAAGTTTGGTGTAAATATATCAAAGCATTAAGAGATATAGCCTCAAGAGTAACTTTTTGCATCATGGCTCAAGTCTGTTGCTGTGGTACATGACAACTGTTTTGTTTATCAACACGAAATCCATAATTATTTGTCGGCATGGTCTGAAGATGATATGGTTCAATTTTTGTGAAAATTGGACAAGCGGTCTAGGACGAGTTTGAAAAAGTAGGGTTTTAACAAATAAAAAGATGGATGAAAGATAGGTTTGCAAAAAATGGCAAAATTGGTATCCGTGTTCTCGCCATGAGCCAATGAATGTACTATGACCAGTTTCATTACAATAAGCTAATTTAATCAAAAGTTATTAGCATTTTTGTACATTTTAATATACCTTTTGACCACAAGGTGGCGCTGCCCGAGACGTTTTGAGTACCTTCAGGGCATGGAGCAGAAGACACATACCAAGTTTTGTAATGATATGCTAATGCATTCGTAAAATAAAGCATTAACATTGTATACCCTAATACTGCATTGAAGTCAATGGGAATTACATTTTTTGTTTTATTATAGCGCCACCAAGAGGCAAAATCCCCCCAAAAAATGTATGTGTCCTCAGAGTGAGCCCATACATATGTGTCGAGTTTGGTGAAAATTTTCACCATTTTGTTTTGGAGTTAGACATTTATATGAAAAAACAGGTACAAAATGACTGACACCTGACTTCGATTGAATTTTAGTACCCCTTACTATCAATATTTTGACATCTGAGTTTTAGCGAGTAGCTATCGACCTATGTTTCCGAACTTCTGATGCTGGTTTCGTTTCGATCGGACTAGTGGTTTCAAAGATATCAGCAAACGTTTTTTAAGCGCTAAATTACAACGCTGCACAAACCATATGCCGAAACCTGGCAATTCTGGTATCGTTGGACTCGGCAAGGATTCAGGAGCCCAAAAAAGTTACTCCATGAAATTAAGTCGATCTCACCAAAAGTTATAAGCATTTGAAGAAAAAAAAATTATCCACTAGGTGGCGCTGTTTTGAAACTTCCCACGCTCCTTCAAGGCATCGTGCTGATGACCCATACCAAGTTTTGTAACAATCCGTTCATGTGTTGATAAAATACAGCATTTTAGCACATAATTCAAAATGGCCAACAGCCAAAATGGCCGATATGGTAAAATTGGATATCCGGTGACTCGGCATGACGTCCTGAATCTAACAAGACTACTTATGATTTTTGGACAACCGGTTCAGAAGTTATAAGCAAAGATAGCCATTTTTCGTATCTCCGGACCAGTAGGTGGCGCTGCGCCGAAATGCTGCATCTTGCCTCAGGTCATGCTTATGATGACATGTACCAAGTTTGGTTTTAATGTGATAAAGCCTTGCGGAGATATTGCCTTAAGTGTGTTTTCGCAAACGTTACGTAAAATAATTTCGTGCGTTTATCGAAAACGATTTGACGAATCAACATGCTTTGCAAGATTTTTTGTTGGCATGGTCTGAAGATGATCTGGTTCAATTTTTGTGCAAATCGGACAAACCATCTAGGACGAGTTCGCAAAAGTAGGTTTTTCGGTTAATTGAAAATGGCGGGAAAATATTAATGACGAAAAATGACGTCCTAGGGTGCAATCGAAACGTCTTGAGCCAAGGAATCAGAGGAATTTAGTTTCTAGCCCTTATGGTTCAATAGTTATTATCATAAACATGAGTCAAATTTTGGACTGATGGTGGCGCTAGAGGGATTGAGTTAAAGACTCCAAATTTGCTATGGTGACATTTCAGACTATCCTCTATTAGTGTGCCAAATTTCACAACTTTTTACCATACGATTCTATGGGCTGCCATAGACTTCGTGGCGGAAGAAGAAGAAACGGAAGAAGAAGAAGAAGAATAAATATAGCTGCAAGCAGCAATACCGGGGCCAAGCACAAAGAAGAAGATAAGACATGCCAGCATGGCTGGATGTGTCAAACCAACTGCAACAATGAGCCATTAAAGACATATTAAGTTGATTTTAGGCAAAATAGCTGTAAAAGTTTAAATACAGTCAATAGAAAAGATTTAAAGGTTTATCACTTTAGACCAATAGGTGGCACTGTTAAAAAATTGATTTGGTGCGGTTAGAATAAGGGAACAATGACAAATGCAAAGTTTGGTGTCAATATGTCAAAGCATTGAAGAGATACATGCTCAAGAGCCATTTTTGCATCATTCTTCAACTTCATTTATCGACGTGAAATCCATAACTATTTGTCGGCACAGTCTAAAGATGATACAATTTGATTTTGGTGAAAATCGGACAAACACCTAGGAAGAGTTTGAAAAAGTAGTTTTTTTTTATTGAGATGAAGTTCGGCCAAATATGGCAAAATTGGTATCTATGTTGCCGGCAGAACCCAAGGAGTGTATTATGACCAGTTTCATTACAATAGGCTAAAATAATCATAAGTTATTAGATTTTGTTATAACTGTTGAACACAAGGTGGTGCTGCTTCGAAACTTTTTGAGTACCTTCAGGGCATGGTTCCAAACACACACACAGATTTTTGTAATGATATGCCAAAGAGTTATTAAAACAAAGGAATTACATTTATTATCATAATACTGTATTGAAGTCAGTGGGAATTTCATGTTTTGTTCTATTATAGCGCCACCAAGAGGCACAATCCCACCATTTTTTGTGTGTAATCGAGAGAGCCCATACATACAGGTCCTTCTCAAAAAATTAGCATATTGTGATAAAAGTTCATTATTTTCCATAATGTAATGACAAAATAAAAATTTCATATATTTTAGATTCATTGCACACTAACTGAAATATTTCAGGTTTTTTTATTACTGATGATGTTGGCATACAGCTCATGAAAACCCATGATCTCAAAAAATAAGCATATTTCATCCGACCAATAAAAGAAAAGTGTTTTTAATACAAAAAAGTCAACCTTCAAATAGTTATGTTCAGTTATGCACTCAATACTTGGTGGGGAATCCTTTTGCAGAAATGACTGCTTGAGGCGTGGCATGGAGGCAATCAGCCTGTGGCACTGCTGAGGTCTTATGGAGGCCCAGGATGCTTCGATAGTGGCCTTAAGCTCATCCAGAGTGTTGGGTCTTGCGTCTCTCAACTTTCTCCTCACAATATCCCACAGTTTCTCTATGGGGTTCAGGTCAGGAGAGTTGGCAGGCCAATTGAGCACAGTAATACCATGGTCAGTAAACCATTTACCAGTGGTTTTGGCACTGTGAGCAGGTGCCAGGTCGTGCTGAAAAACCAAATCTTCATCACCATAAAGCTTTTCAGCAGATGGAAGCATGAAGTGCTCCAAAATCTCCTGATAGCTAGCTGCATTGACCCTGCCCTTGATAAAACACAGTGGACCAACACCAGCAGCTGACATGTCACCCCAGACCATCACTGACTGTGGGTACTTGACACTGGACTTCAGGCACTTTGACATTTCCAGTCTTCCTCCAGACTCTGGCACCTTGATTTCCGAATGACATGCAAAATTTGAGCGACAGTCCAGTGCTGCTTAACTGTAGCCCAGGTCAGGCGCTTCTGCCGCTGTTTCTGGTTTAAAAGTGGCTTGACCTGGGGAATGCGCCATCTGTAGCCCATTTCCTGCACACGCCTGTGCACGGTGGCTCTGGATGTTTCTACTCCAGACTCAGTCCACTGCTTCCGCAGGTCCCCCAAGGTCTGGAATCGGTCCTTCTCCACAATCTTCCTCAGGGTCTGGTCACCTCTTCTAGTTGTGCAGTGTTTTTTTGCCACACTTTTTCCTTCCCACTGAGGTGCCTTGATACAGCACTCTGGGAACAGCCTATTCGTTCAGAAATGTCTTTCTGTGTCTTACCCTCTCGCTTGAGGGTGTCAATGATGGCCTTCTAGACAGCAGTCAGATCGGCAGTCTTACCCATGATTGCGGTTTTGAGTAATGAACCAGGTTGGGAGTTTTTAAAAGCCTCAGGAATCTTTTGCAGGTGTTTAGAGTTAATTATTTGATTCAGATGATTAAGTTAATATCTCGTTTAGAGAACCTTTTCATGATATGCTCATTTAGGATAGGAATTTTGGGTTTTCATGAGCTGTATGCCAAAATCATCTGTATTAAAACAATAAAAGACCTGAAATATTTCAGTTGGTGTGCAATGAATCTAAAATATATGAAAGTTTAATTTTTAACATTATATTATGGAAAATAATGAACTTTATCACAATATGCTAATTTTTTTAGAAGGACCTGTATGTGTGTCGATTTTGGTGAAAATATATCTAATTTCATTTTGGAGTTATATACATTTATATGAAAAAACACATAAAAAACTGACTGACATGACTTTGATTGGATTTTTCTACTCCTTACTGTCAATATTTTGACATTTGGGTATTAACACTTGGCTATCGACCTATGTTTCAGAACTTCTAATGCTGGTTTTGTCTTGATCAAACTAGCAGTTTCGTAGATATACGCTAAGGTTTTTTTAGTGTTAAATTAGCACGCTGCGCAAACCATGCGCCGAAACCTGGTAAGTCTGGTATCATTGGACTTGGCAAGGATTCATTAGAGAAATAAAAAGTTACTCCCATGAAAACAAGTCAACCACACCCAAAGTTATAAGCATTTGGAAGAAAAAAAATTATCCACTAGTTGACGGGGTGTTTCAAACCTACTCAGGCTACCTCAGGGCTTCGTGGTGATGACCCATACCAAGTTTGGTCAACCCTACATCAACCTGAAATGTATTACTGAGACCACAAAATATGGTGGAAAATGAATACTTAAACAATAATATTTTATACAGACTAAACATTTTTTTGTTGTAGATACAGATATGTGAAATATATGGTGGAAACAAAATGTTTTCTGCAAGTCTTTTTCAGTTTTCACATTACTCATTACTCATGTGGCACAATTGTCAATACCAATACTTCAACAGAAAGGAAGTGATGCATTTCACAAAATGTGATTGTAAATGTTATAATGGTGATTTTATAATGTCTAAAAATGAATTACAGATCAATATTAGGGAGTAGAATGAGCACAAAGTGATGACAATAACTTAGTAGAAAGCTGTATTGTTAGATTTTAGCTTAGCATTTTATGTAATGGATCATAAATGATTGCTGGATTTTGTTGCAGATGCTGCAGATTTTAAAGAGTAATGTGGTGTTCCTCAAGAAAGTTGTTTAGGACTAATTTTAACATTATTTTACCAGTGATTTTTTTCCTGTTTTAAACTGTGCACAGACAGTCATGTATTTTGTTTTGAAAACCACTGCACAACAATGGACTATAATATCTAGAGGAATACAAATATGATTTACTATCAAATATTACATTTTTTAAGAAGTAAAATGAGTTTTAAAAGGAAGGAACATTTAATGGGATTTGTATGTTTAATTGTATTGTTGTTGATTTAATTAGGGCCCGAGCACCAATGGTGGTCTACATGCCAATATTTAGTTAGTTATAGTGCCACCTGTGATCAACTCCTCATTACGATTGAACCAGAACAACATATTTGGTCAGTCTAATCTTAAGCTTTAGTGATGTTAAGCTTTAGTGATGTTAAAAAAAGTTCTGTTGAACGATGTGTTCGTGGCATCCTGACAAAGTCTGATGTTTCTGTATAGCTGCGTTTGAATCTCTATTTGATATATTTTCTTTGTTATCTATACTGCTAAATATAACTTACTCATCACCATATATTGTTTAATATAGCCTATCAAGTTAAATTTGACATCACTAGCTTTTAATCTAAATCACTACCACGTGTTAGCTTTTCGCTAGCCTGGTAGCTTTCCATCCCGGCACCCAGGGCCTCCTGTTTTCTGAGTTCATTAGACAACTGTGGTGAGTTGGATTATTAAATAGACTCCATCAAACAAAGTAAGTGGAGTAAGTTGTGTGGTAAGTTTTGGATTCATCAACAAATACGGTAAGCCATGTCTTCTCCTGTCATTGTCACTTGCACTGCATGCTACATGTTTAGCGTATCTATCTCCGTTGGCGAACAGGGCTTCACATGTGTTAAATGTAAGGAATTAATCAGGCTGACGGAGAAGATTTGTGACTAGAGATTACCATTACTGTATGAGTTTCACTTTTGTGCTTGGGGGGTACCCTAATGTAAGTATATATATATATATATATATATATATATATATATATATATATATATATATATATATATATATATATATATATATATATATATATACTACCATATTTCATATATTTATATATCATACCATCTAAATTTAAAATACATTATTTATAAACAAGGACAGGTAGAGCGTTAAAACATCTTACCTAATGCAGATATGCAGATAATGCAGATATGCATCTTCATGCTATTTAAATGTACCTGTGACGAAGCGTGTTTTGTCAGCTTCTCCGACAGTTTTTTCCAGTTCCGAGCCCCCACTTTGGTAAATAGTTCGTCTGCATCTGATCTTGCAATATTTGAAGAAAAGTGGCGACAGCAAAAACAAAACACAGAATCCAGTGAAGCTGAGTACTCCATCCATAGAAACTTGTTATAGTAAAATGCAGAGAAGCCACGATTAACATTCCCAAATTGGCGCTTTGGGAAAGAAGAAAGTATGGGTTGTTTTGGCCCAATATCTTTCTCTCCGAGGTCGTTGACGGATCCAGATCCAGATGCGGCAGGTTGAGCGCTTATCTCCGCTGACACGGTGGCGGTGCAGCTGGTTCCAGGGATGGCGTTGCTCTCTGATGTGGCCTCGACTGCCGTGTTAGTATTATTAGCAGCAGTAAAATTGATAGTTGAAGTGTCAGAAAACTCCACACGTTTAGTGCTGGGTTTATTAAAAAAACGTTGAATGTCCATTTTGATGAAACAGCGTGTAGAACAGAACGAGAATAGGAATCCACGCACGTACCGCGATACTTTGAAATTCGCAAGGCGGGAGAATGAGCTTCTTTTTCAATACGGTAATTAAAAATTATTTAGCCTTAAATAACCCATTCTACACACAAAAATAATAAGATAAGACAAACAAAACGAAAAAATATGAACTTTGTAATTTTATTTTAATTCTTATTCAAAGCACAAGGCATTAATTGGCTTAGTATGGGGGGGGCAGTGCCCCCCCCCATGAAAGTGCCCTAGTTATTGGCGATTCTATTACACGGAACGTGAAAATAGAGACACCAGCCACCATAGTCACATGTTTACCGGGAGCCAGAGCGCCTGACATCAAAGCAAATTTAAAAGTGCTGGCTAAAGCTAATCGTAAATTCTCTAAGATTATTATTCACGTCGGCACTAATGATGTTCGACTTCGTCAGTCAGAGATCACCAAAATTAACATTAAAGAGGTGTGTAAACTCGCAAGTACAATGTCACCGGCAGTCTGTTTAGGAGTAATGAAATAGTTAGATTAGATAGGCAGATTATCATCACTCAATGGCTGGTTGTCTAAGTGGTGTCCGCAAAATAACATAGGGTTCATAGACAATTGGAAAAGTTTTTGGGGCAGATCCGACCTGTTGAAGACAGACGGCATTCATCCTACCTGGGCTGGTGCTGCTCTTCTCTCTAGTAATTTGGCACATAGTCTTAGAGCTAAGCCTTGACTCACTGGGGCCCAGGTCAGGAAGCAGACAAACTGGCTAAACCAACCGTCTGCTAGCTGTCTCACGTCACCAGAGTCAGCTAAATCCCAGCACATAGAGACGCTTTCACCTAGATATTATCACATAGAGACTGTGTCTGTTCCCCGAATCAGTAAATACAAAAAACCATCAAAACCATTCAACAGTAAAAATTTAATTGATGTCCAACAAATAAACAACAGATATAATACGGATGAACAATTGATAAATCTCGGGTTGCTGAATATTCGATCCCTTTAGCGCTTATTGTTAATGATATGATTATAGATCATAACCTAGATGTGCTGTGTTTGACAGAAACCTGGCTAAAACCTGACGACTACATTACTTTAAATGAGTCCACTCCCCAAGATTATTGTTATAAACACGAGCCACGTCTGAAAGGAAAAGGGGGAGGTGTTGCTGTAATTTATAATGATATCTTCAGTATTACTCAGAAGTCTAGTTTCAAATATAATTCCTTTGAAGTTTTGGTGCTTTATGTAACGTTGTGTAGTGTAAATGATAAATCCCGTTTGACATTTGTGTTGGCTACTGTATACAGGCCACCAGGGCACAATACAGACTTTATCAAATAATTTGCTGGTTTTCTATCAGATTTAGTACTGGCTGCAGATAAAGTACTAATTGTTGGTGATTTTAATATCCATGTTGACAATGAAAAAGACGCATTGGGATTGGCATTTAAAGACATTCTAAACTCTATTGGAGTTAGACAACACGTATCGGGACCCACTCATCGCCTTAATCATACTTTAGATCTAATACTGTCACATGGACTAAATGTTGATACCATTAAAATTCTGCAGCAGAGCGATGACATCTCAGATCATTAGCTAAATTAAGTATACATGATATTAGGTAAAGCTGCAAAGCCATTCCCTCGCTTCAAATATGGCAGGACTATAACCGCTGCGACTAAAGATTGCTTTGTACATAATCTTCCTCATCAGTTCCATCTCCTCAGCATTACAGATAGCCAAGAGGAACTTGATGTTGCAACAGAAACTACTGACTCTCTCTTTACTAGCACTTTAGACATAGTTGCTCCTCGGCGCTTAAAGAAGATTAAAGCAAATAATCCAACGCCGTGGTACAACGAGCACACTAGGGCCCTTAAAACAGCAGCCAGAAAAATGGAGCGCAGCTGGAAGAAAACAAAACTGGAGGTTTTTCGCAATTTGTGGAAAGAGAGCATGATTGCATACAGAAAGGCCATAAAAACTGCTAGATCTGCTTATTTCTCAACTCTTTTAGAAGAAAACAAACACAACCCTAGGTATTTATTCGATACAGTGGCTAAATTAACAAAGGATAAAGCTTCAACTTCGCGTTTGTAAACAACACAGCAGTAATGACTTTATGAACTTCTTTACTAGTAAGATTGATAACATTAGGAATAAAATTATAACCATGCAGCCGTCTACTACAGTATCACTTCAGACAGAACATTGTAGTGTCACTGAGGAAAAATTACACTCATTCACTGCTATAGGAGGAGAAGAATTGGCTAAACTTGTTAAATCATCAAAATCAACAACATGTATAATTGACCCTATACCGACTAGGCTATTAAAAGAGATGCTTCCAGAGGTCATAGATCCTCTGCTTAATATTATTAATTAATCCTTGACATTAGGATATGTACCAAAAACTTTTAAGTTGGCTGTAATTAAACCACTTATTAAAAAAACGCAACTTGATCCCAAAGAATTAGTCAATTACAGACCAATCTCAAATCTACCGTTTCTATCAAAAATATTAGAAAAGGCTGTGTCTTCACAATTATGTTCCTTTTTAGAAAGAAATGGTATATGTGTGGATTTCCAGTCAGGATTTACACCGTATCATAGTACTGAGACTGCTCTAATTTGAGTTACAAATGACTTACTCTTATTATCTGATCGTGGTTGTATCTCTCTATTAGTGTTACTCGATCTTAGCGCTGCATTCGATACTATCGATCACAATATTCTTTTGAATAGACTCGAAAATTATGTTGGCATTAGTGGAACTGCATTGGCATGGTTTAAATCTTACTTATCTGACCGTTATCAGTTTGTAGCAGTAAATGAAGAGATGTCACACCGATCACAAGTTCAGTATGGAGTACCGCAAGGCTCAGTGTTAGGACCGTTGCTTTTCACCCTGTATATGCTACCACTGGGAGATATCATTAGGAAGCATGGCGTTAGTTTTCATTGTTATGCTGATGATACTCAGCTCTATATTTCTTCACACCCTGACGAAACTTACCAATTCACAAGATTAACGGAATGCATAGCTGATATTAAAAATTGGATGAATAGTAATTTCCTGCAACTTAATTCAGATAAAACTGAATTTTTAATTATTGGACAGAAAAGCTCCACAAGTAATGCTAGAATACTGTCTAACCTCGATGACTGCTCTGTCAAGCCCTCGCTGGTCAGTGAGGAACCTGGGTGTGCTCTTTGATACCAAGCTTTCGTTTGAAAGCCACGTTTCTAGCATCTGTAAAACTGTATTCTACCATCTTAAAAATATATCTAAATTACGTCAAATGCTTTCAATGCAAAATGCTGAACAATTAGTACATGCGTTCATGAGCTCAAGGCTAGATTATTGTAATGCTCTACTGGGTGGTTGCCCTGCTCGCCTAATAAATAAACTCCAGCTGGTCCAAAACGCAGCAGCTCGAGTTCTTACTAGAACCAGGAAGTACGATCATATTAGTCCAGTTCTGTCAACACTGCACTGGCTCCTATTAAACATCGCATACATTTTAAAATCTTGCTTATTACTTATAAAGCAATAAATGGTTTAGCTCCCAGTACTTAAGCGAGCTCTTAAAATCAACTGCAGGCGGTCGATCCTTTTCCTATTTAGCATCTAAACTCTGGAACAGTCTTCCTAGCATTGTTCGGGAAGCAGACACACTCTGTCAGTTTAAATCTAGACTAAAAACGCATCTCTTTACTATGGCATACACATAGAACATTTTTAACTTTCTTTATTCAAATCAAATGACTGATTGTTAGGCTGCATTAACTAGGTCAGCCGGAACCGGGAACACTTCCCATAACACCTGATGTACTTGTTACATCATAAAAAGAGTGGCATCCACACTAATGTTAGTCTCTCTGTTTATCCCGAGGTTTACTGCAGTCGGCGGATCCAGGCCGTGTCCGGATCGGATGGTGGACCTGCATCTGGACATGACCAGCTCATCCTGGAGTGTCTGCTGAGACCGTGTCCATTAGTGTCTCCTCTGAATTTGCCTCACCGGCACGTCATCCTCAATTAACCCGTCTCCGGCGCAATAACTCCGATCTTTCAAGTATTCATATTCTTGTGTAATCGACGCGCCATCCTAAATGAACCCGTCTCGTGCGTGATACCCAAAATTTTGAATATTCCTATCTAATATGATTTATGACCTGCAAGGTTGCCAGAGTAATAATTATACACTGTTAATAATAGGCCAGAGGAGAACTGGCACCCCGACTGAGTCTGTTTCTCCCAAGGTTTATTTTTCTCCATCATGCCCTGATGGAGTTTTGGTTCTTTGCCACTGTCGCCTTTGGCTTGGCTTGCTCAGTTGGGGACACTCAAATTATGATCCAAGTTACTCAACTAAATATACAAATAGAATTTATTAATTTGGATATATAATTACATATATAATTCTATAAACTATCCAAATTAAACTAGCCAAATCAAATTTTGTTGCAATGTTGTCCTGTTTAACACTGAAGCTGCTTTGAAACAATCGTCATTGTAAAAGCGCTATATAAATAAAGTTGATTGATTGATTGATTTCGGCAAAATTTTAGTTAGTCATAGTCCCACCAGCTGGTAACAGGAAATGTGGCAAATACAAATGATTGATATAGTCCTCCTATTTTTATGTACTTAAATGTGTATTGCCCAACTTGCTCTGTGTTCCTAAAGCCACAAGGTGGTGGTGGCACAGGTGCGAGGACCCTTTCATTGCTCTTGCAACTTTAATGTAGTTTTGTTTTTTCTTTTCCTTTTGGGATCTCAGGAAGAGTAGTCACTGCCTAAGTATTGGCTAATGGGGATCCAAATAAACAAATAAACTTCGATCATAGATGGGAAAGAGCATTCACAGCAATACAGGCAATTTAACTAACAAAATGTTTTTTTGACAGTTTAACACATTTCTGCTCTTTTTTTTAGGAGCCCTCAAATTGTGACCATAAATATGTGTTAAATTTGTTATAAATATCTCATTTTGTTTTAAAGTTATAGCCACTCATATTTATGAGAGCATGGGCTGCACTGATTGGATTTTTTTGCCAGTTCATTTCAAAATGTTGGCTTTTAGTCATTATTGTTTAGCTATTTAAATATGTTTCCGAATTTCCTGTTGTAATTTTATTTTGATCGGACTAACTGTTTCGAAGACATTCGCAAAGGCTTTTAGGTGCTTAAGTACAGCTTTTCACAATTCATAAGGTGAAACCTGGCATGATTGGTATCATTGGACATCGAAAATTTTGGCTCCCCTTAGCAACAATGAATCAAAATGTACAATATTTATTGGATAATTATTGACAATCAGACTCTAGAGACCATTTCTGCAGTGGTTTGGTTTAGATCAGTCAAATAACCTAGGAGTAATTTGGAAAAGTAGGTTTTACAAAAAAACTAAAATATCTTGAAATTGGCACCTGAAGGGCCAGCAAATTCGAGGCATGCGTTTGTCCGCCTTGAGCCAAGGATTCCAGCGATACAAGACACTCGAGGCTACGCCTTACGGTTGAGGAGTTATGAGCCGTACTTTTGGTCGCTGTTTCGTACTTTTGACCACTGTAGCGCGCCCGTCAGGCCGATCGGGGCGGGCTTCAGTGACGTCTGTAGTCGTTGTGAGTACTACCAGCCCTAAAAAGTCTCTACGACTTACAGTTCGTTCTGCCCGATCAGTTTTAGCTGGAAAATGATGCATAATGGGACAATGAACAGTTACAATAGGGTGTCGGCCTGACACCTGACTTTGATTGGATTTTACTAGCCCTTACTATCAAAATTTTAACATTTGGGCTTGCGACCATGCCTAATGACCTATGTTTCCGAACTTCTGACGCTGGTTTCGTCTCGATCGGACTAGAGGTTTCGAAGATATCAGCTAATTGTTTTTAAGCGCTAAATTACAACGCCGCACAAACCATATGCCGAAACCTGGCAAGTGTGGTATCGTTGGACTCGGCAACGATTCAGAAGTCTAAGGAGATGAGTCTCGTGAAAATAAGCCGACCACACTCAAAGTTATAAGCTTTTTTGGAAAAAAATCTCCACTAGGTGTCGCTTTTTCGAAACTCCTCAGGCTACTTCAGGGTATTGTGGTGATGACCTATACAGAGTTTTGTAACAATCCGTTCATGCGTTCATAAAATACAGCATTTTAGCACATAATTCAAGATGGCCGACAGCCAAAATGTCCAATATGGTAAAACTGGATATCAGTCGACTCGGCACAATGTCCCGAATCTAACAAGACCACTTATGATTTTTGGACAAACGGTTCAAAAGTGATAATCAAAAAAAGCAATTTTTCGTATCTCCTGACCAGTAGGTGGCACTGTGCCGAAACGCTGCATGTTGCCTCAGGACATGCTTCGCTGACATGTACCAAGTTTGGTCTGAATACGATAAAGCTTTGCGGAGATACAGCCTTACGTCTGTTTTTGCAAGTGCAACGTAAAATTTCTTTGTGCACTTCGGACGTTATGGCGGCCCTTAGGGGCCGTGAACCCAAATTTACACTTTATTTTTGATAATTATTGACATTCAGACTCCAGAGAATCTTGCTGCACTGGTTTGGTTGCGGTCGGGCCAAAAACCTAGGACTAGTTTGCAAAAGTAGGTTTTCGGAGAAAGCCAAAATAGCCTACATTTTTCCCAGGTGATGAGCCAATCCGAGGAATGTGTTTTGTCCGTCTTGAGCCAAGGATTCCAACGATATAAGACACTTGAGCCCACGCCTAACAGTTTATGAGTTATGAGCCATTTTGTACTTTTGCTCGCTGTAGCGCCCCCGTCAGGCCGATCGGGGCGTGCCTTGCTGACGCTGGTAGTCGGTGTGAGTACTACCATTCCTGAAAGTTTCAAGTCTCTACGACTTACGGTTTGGTCTGCCTGATCAGTTTTAGATGTAGAATGATGCATCATGGGGAAATTAGCAATTACAATAGGGTTTCTGCACTTCGTGCTTGAACCCCTAATAAAATAAAAATAGCTATATCGAGATATATATCATTATCGTGAAATTAAATTTCTCATCCTACCGATACTTTGTCCTTCCTAGTCCAGTCCTTCAGAGTCTTGCAGGCTTAGTGTCCTCCTCAGCAATTAAATGCTAGAATGAAATGGTAATCTGTGTCACACATGTTCCCGCAAAATTACAGTAAAAATACTCTAGTAAATACTATAGTGTTTTTGAACCATACTATAGTAAAGATACTACAGTAAATTGTAGTATATTGTAGTATATTATAGTATTTACTACACTTTGTTAATTTACTGTAGTATATTTACTATAGTACTGTTCAAAAACACTATAGTATTTACTAGAGTAATTTTACTATAATATAATATAGTATTTTTTCATGTGGGAAGTGCATCGTATATTCTGGTTTTCCGAGCTGGTGACCCGGCCTCCCAGTGGTGGTACAGCAACTGTTGGCGACAGGACGTAATGTCTCTGGTTCCTCATTCAAGCCTAATTTTGAATCCCATTATAGACATACATTTTTGCCACTTCTGACGCATGTGCAATGTTTCATAAGTTTTCGAGCACATTTAGCCCCTCAAAAAAGCGATTCATTTGGGAGAAGAAGAAGAAGAAGCCAAAATGGTTGATATGGGAAAATTGGCTATGGTATGCCTCGGCATGATGCATGATGTGATTTTTGGCTAAAGCATTCTGAAGTTATCATCCAAAATGTCACATTTTTGTATCTCTGGACCACTAGGTGGCACTGCACCGTTTTGCTGCAGGCAGCCTCAGGTCATGGTTGACAATTGCCAATTGCTCCTGCCTGATCGATTGCTCCTGCTCGATTGCTTCAGTCTCCTGTCTCCCGTCTGCCTCCTGCTCAGCTAGTGTTTGTAGCTCTGTACAGTCTTGCTTTTGAATCTCTATTTGATATATTTTCTTTGTTCTACTGCTAAATATAACTTATTCATCACCATATATTAATTAAATATTGTAAATTTAAATTTGATAAATTTAACATCGCTAGTTTTTAATCTAAATCACCATCACACATTAGCATTTCGTTAGGCTGTTAGCTTGTCATCTCTGCACCCGGGTCTCCTGTTTTCTGAGTTCATTAAAAAACCATGGTGAGTTGGAATAGTAAATAGTCTCCAAAAAAACACTGTGGTAAGTTGGATTAATCAACAAACACGGTAAGCTATGTCATCTCCTGTCATTGTCACTTGCACTGCTTGCTGCATGTTTAGTATAGGCTTCTCCGTTGGCGAACAGGGCTTCACATGTGATAAATGTAAAGAGATAATTAGGCTGACGGAGAAGATTTCAGAATTAGAGACACGCATCCAGACTTTATCTGAGAGTAGTGAGGATATAACAGCTTTAGACACTGATTTGGACATTCTCCGGTTCCAGCTGCAGGGCCCCGAAACAGAGAAACTGGGTAACGGTGAGGCGGCATAGTCGCGGATCAAAAAACCACTCTTCCGTTCCGATTAGAACATCAAACAGGTTCTCCCCACTCAGTGACGCACCCAACTGAGAATCCTGTTGAAAGTTGCCTAGTTATTGGTGATTCTATTACACGGAACATAGTCACATGTTTACCGGGAGCCAGAGCGCCTGACATCAAAGCAAATTTAAAAGTGCTGGCTAATGCTAATCGTAAATTAATCGTAAATCGTAAAAGATTATTATTCATGTCGGCACTAATGATTTTCGACTTCGCCAGTCGGAGATCACCAAAATTAACATTAAAGAGGTTTGTGAACTCGCTAGTACGATGGCAGGTGCAGTTTTTTGTTCTGGTCTGCTCCCCGTTAAAAGGAGTGATGAGATAGTTAGCAGATTATCATCACTCAATGGCTGGTTGTCTAAGTGGTGTCCGCAAAATAACATAGGGTTCACTGTACTCTGTAAAAGTCTTCATAGCATTATTCGGGAAGCAGACACAATCTGTCAGTTTAAATCTAGACTAAAAGCACATCTCTTTTCTATGGCATACACATAAAACAATTAAATGATTATTAGGCTGCATTATCTAGGTCAGCCGGAACCGGGAACACTTCTCATAACACCGGATGTACTCGTTACATCATCAGAAGAATGGCATCTACGCTAATGTTAGTGTCTCTGTTTTATCCCGAGGTATACTGCAGTCAGCCGGATCCAGGCTGTATCCAGATCAGATGGTGGATTGCCCAGATGTGACCAACACATGACCCTGAAGTGTCTGCAGAGACCGTGTCTCTGGTGTAATGACTCCAATATTTTTAAAGCTACACTGTGTAACTTTTTTAGTTTATTCTCAGCTAAAAACACTTAGTTCTTTCAAAAATGTATGTGCTCATAAATGTATATTTACTTCTTTCAAGTAATAAAGTATTCTCGTAAGTGTATAATATGCCATTGAAAATACATACGGGTGAGGGGTTCGAATGCACGTCGCCATGTTGCCCCCCCATCTTGAAAGTACATTAGCCAAAGAGGGACATACCCGTAAATTCAAGCTTCGCCTTTCGCGTTTTAACACTCGATGGCACTGTGTCGAATGTGAAGAGGGGGATTGCTAGAGACTGATATAGCCTACAATGTAAACTTTGCCTTACGCTAGTGATGTCGTACAATATACAGAACAATGATAGCACCGATAAAAGTTACTTTACTAAGATTAGCTTGCATTCGTCTGGTAACCTGATCGCTGATGTTAGCAATGAAATGGTAAAAAATAACGAAAAGGTAAAACTATTTTTCATTTTACATAGATGTCATAACCTACATGTTAACTGACAAATTAAATAACTGCAAATTATAATAGTTTTCTAAAGTAACCTCATCATTTGATCGAACTGGAAGCCATATTAATCTTGGACTAAATCAGCCACTGTAGGAGTTCAAACGAAATCGGAATTTAGCGGAACAGAAACTAATATTCACTAGATGGTCATATACCTTTTCACCACTAGATGGGGGAAAATATCACACAGTGTAGCTTTAATAATTATTTGATCGATACATCATTCTCAATAAACCTGTCTCCGGCATGTTGCCTCGGATCTTTCGAATATTCAGATCTATTATGACCCCTGACCTGTAAAATTGCCAGATATAATACACTATATTATGTATAATAATATATAATAATAATAATACGCTGTTTGTTAATTGGCCAGAGAAGAACTGAGCCTGGTTTCTCCCAAGGTTTATTTTTCTCCATTAGGTCACCTGATGGGGTTTTGGTTCCCTTGCCACTGTCGCCTCTGGCTTGGCTTGCTAAGTTGGGGAAACACAATTTTTCAAATCAATTTCCAAATAAATCTAATTATTAAACTAAATTAACCATATGGACCAAATTACTAATCTAATTACTGATCTAAAGCCAATATTGTCACTGTATGATAATTGAAATATATTTTGTTGCATTATTTTCCTGTTTAACACTGTGAAGCTGCTTTGAAACAATCTGCATTGTTAAAAGCACTATATAAATAAAGTTGACTTGACTTGACTTGACATAACACACACCAAGTTTGGTTAGAATATGCTAAAGTGTTGTGGAGATATAGCCTGACTTTCATTTCGTGGGCACTTTGTCGAATTCATTTGTGCATTATTCAAGAACAGTTTGACTAATCATCTTGCGTCTAATATCGTTTTTGTCAGCATAGTCTGAAGATGATCTGGTTAAATTTTCATGGAAATTGGAGCAATGGCCTAGGAGAAGTTCGAAAAAGTAGATTTTTCGGAATATTCGAAATGGCGGGAAAAATTTCCATGACGGAAAATGATGACAGTGTAAAATCGAATCGTCATGAGCCCAGGAATCAGAGGATTTCGAACCCTTATGGTTCAAAAGTTATTAGCATAAATATGAGTGACACTTTGGACAGGTGGTGGCGCTAGAGGGATTGAGTTAGAGACTTCAAATTTGTTGTGTTGATAGATCAGACTTTCCTCTATCAGTGTGCCAAATTTCACAACTTTCCTGTAAGTGGTTCTATGGGCTGCCATACACACCAATGGCGGAATAATAATAATAAGAAATCTAACAGTTTCAATAGGTGCCTCCACACCTTCGGTGCTTGGCACCTAATAATAATAATAAACGGTGCAATTCCAATAGGGTCCTAACACCATCGGTGCTCGGGCCCTAATAATGTGCTGACGTGGTCATGCTCTCATGAGAGACCATGAACCACCCACGAACGCGGTCTCAACATGCTTGCGATGCAGTAGAGGAGTGAGGGGGATGGTTCCTCGGAGGGGAAGCCCTAACCGTAATCTTCTGGTCACCCAAGTTATTTGCCGAAGTAGCCCTTTCCTAGTGGTCACCGGAAGAGCATCTAGACCGGGCACTCAATCTCATTGAAGACACACTTACAAAGGTTGACTGAACAGCAAACTCATTGAAAGTGCCCTCCAGTCAATAGCTGTGAAAACGTACTCGGTTACTTTCATAACCTCGGTTCCCTGAGAGAGGGAACGAGTATTGCGTATGGGAAAACTCCTTTTCTCGAGAATATGAAGCAAAACTTTATTAATAAAGATATCTATGTAAAGCGCAGTGCAGCTGCACGGCAATAGCCCAGCACGAGGAGCACTCTGATTGGCCGGGCCGCGGCAACTGCAGGAACCTATGGTGAGGCGGCTGAGAGGAACGAACCAATGGGGGCGCTCCAGAGAGACCGCCGAAAAATGGGCTTATATTAGCATACAGGAGGCTATATAAGACCCTGATTCGCCATAGGTGTCAGGTTTTAAAAATCGACTGAAGCGACACCTGAGAAGCACGAACACGGCACGGAACGCAATACTCGTTCCCTCTCTCAGGGAACCAAGGTTACGAAAGTAACCGAGTACTTTCCCTTTCGAGAGGTTCCTCGTATTGCGTATGGGAACACAATGTAAAACGCTGTGCGTGCTGATTGACCCAAAATCCCCAACTGAATGAGGGAAAGTCAAAAAACCTCTAGGGAGACCGACACAGGTGGGCTTCATAAGGTGAATGAAAGAACCGGAAGAGTCGTTTCGTTTGAACACCTGACCGGACATAGTCGGATCTATGGTAGAGTGTAGTGGTGCTTATGAACGATTGTGTATAAGCGGAGCGCAATATAAGCAATTGTGTTGCCAGGGCTGCAGATAGAGCCCTTAGACAGAGAAAAGCACTGCTTGTAAAGCTGGGACCTCCAAATTGTGGAATCTGATAAAAGTGGGCGGAGAGGCCCAGCCTGCCGCCGCACAGATATCTTTCATGGAAGTGCCACATGACCAAGCCCAAGACGAGGCCATGCCTCTAGTGGAGTGGGCTTAAATGCCTATAGGACAGGTTAGGTTCTAGACCTATATGCTAGTGAGATCGCATCCACCAGTGTGAGATTCTTTTTTTCATGACAGCACAACCTTTAGTGCGACCACCGAAGCAATGAAGAGCTGATCCGACTGCCTGAAGGGGGCGGAGCGCTCTGGATACAATCTCAATGCTCTGACTGGGCAGAATAGGCTCGCGTCTTATTCTCTATGAGACGCGGGTAAAGGAAGCAGTGTAATGACCTGCATACAGAAAAGGGGTTGATAGCACTTTGGGTATAAATACAACCTTGAAGTTGATGGACCCGAACTCAAGACAGGAAGGGCTCACGGAGAGTGCGTGTAAGCCACCCACTCGCTTAATCGAGGCCAAAGCCAGCAGAAAAGCGGTTTTGAGTAATAAGTGCTTCAAGCTCGTGGTCTGCAGTGGTTAGGAGGGGGGGGCCTTCACGGCTTCTAAAACGTCGGCGAGGTCCCAAATAGAGACTGAGGAAGGGCGAGGCAGGTTTAATCTCCTGGCCCCTTTAAGAAAACGTACAATAAGATCACTTTTCCCTAGTGAATGACCCGCGATCTGAGCGTTGTTAACTGCTATGGCGGCAACATAAGCTTTGGCGTGAGCGAAAGTGATTGGGCGAGCAGATCTGCCACGTCGCATGACGTCGATGTTTAGTGCAGCACACTGATTAGAAAACCACTGACCACTTCAAAGCGGAGCCGCCTGATAGCGGGGGCTCTAGCTTCCGAAACAGTGTTCATAACTTGTCAGAGAGGTTTCCGGATACACGTTGATGGGCCATACGTGAGGAGGTATTTCATAACTTGACAGAGAGGTTTCCGGATACACGTTGATGGGCCATACGTGAGGAGGTATTTCCTCAGCAGAATGGGCCATGGGGCTGTGTCTGACAGCTGAATCAGTTCGGAGAACCATGTGCGGTTCTTCCAAAGTGGGGCTATTAAAAGCACTGTGGATACTGTCTCCCCGATCTTTTTGATGGTTTGCAGCAGCATCACGATCGGAGGGAGCATATAGAGGGAGTCTGGGCCAAACATGGGCCTAGGGCGTCCCTCCGTTTGCAGAAAAATATTGGTCAGGGAGTGTTGTGCGAGCTGAATCGTTTGCGGGTGAAGAGACCATTCCCCAGGGGGAATGGGTCCTCTGGATAACATGTCCGGACCCTGATTCAAAATACCTGGCATGTGAGCCGCCCTTAGGGAGCTCAGATTGTGCTCTGCCCATAAAAGGAGATGCTTAGCCATGCGGTGAAGAGAGTCTGATCTCGGCCGCCCTGGCGATTTTATGTACGTTACAAAGACGTGGTGGTTCTTATGACGTAAGCCGCTCGTTCATGAGGCTTGAGTCTATGACAGTGCCCAGAAAAGATACTGTACTGATAAGCCTGCCCCTCGAAGGCGAATCTCAAGAATGGCCTGTAGTGGGGGGCTATCTGAACGTGAAAGTATGCGTTTTTCAGATCTATTGTGAAAAACCAATCCTCGGGGGGCGAATGTGCGAATGTGTTGTTTCACCGTCAGCATCTTGAACGAGCATGTCATAAGTGCTTTGTTCAGATGTCTGAAAAATGGGCCTGAGACCACAATCCATTTTCGGGACGAGGTGCACTGCTAGCGTCGGGTGCACTGTTTGCACTGCTCTCTCCTTTAACAGTTTTAACACCTCAGCGAGAAGCACTTGACTGACCCTGCTTCTCACTGAGGGCTCGACCACGGCTTGAATCGCGGGGGTCTGCGAGCAAAACTGTAGCGAGTAACCTCGTTTTATATGTTCAACACCCAATTTGATATACCAGGAATGGCCTGCCAGGCCTGGGCTCATGAAGCAAGGGGGTGAATTAGATTCAGGGGCGGGCCGCTTAGTAATAGGGGCCTGTTAACCCGGTTGCTTGTGCTGTAACACTGAGCTTGTAACACTGAGGGGATAGCGTTTAGGTTTTGGCGGCGCCGGCTTTGCAGTGGACGCGTGCCTCACATTTATATTGCTCGTGGCGCGAGTGCGCTTTGTGAAAAGTGATTGGGTGCAGTAGTGCAGACTGTAAAGTGGGCACATTTCCTACATAGAAAAAGCTCTTTTGTGTGTCGTTGTAAATAATGTGCAGTTGCGCGCCCTGTGTAGTGGGCGCAACCTACGTAGAATACCCACGGCGCAAGCCAGTGAGCGAGTCCACAGGGGTAAACGCACAGCATTATTGTGCAGACGAGCGTGTTTGACACAGGCTAGTTGACTGCAATATCTCATCTTCAGTCACTTAACTAAGGGAACTGGGAGAATGTAAGGAAGTGCGGGTGGTATGGAACCCATTCTACCATGCCGTTCTGCTCTAGTCTAGACTGAAAGCGCGTGTGCAGACAAGCGTGTTTGACCACAGGCTAGTTGACTGCAATATTTACATCTTCAGTCATCTGAACCAAGGGAACTGGGAGAATGTAAGGAAGTCCATGGTGTAATCTGGCCGCGTTGGGATTTATTTGTGATTTTGTGGGGCTGAATTAACAGTGCTTATGTAGGGGTGCACACTGTGTAGTGGACACATTGTCTACAGTGTAAAAACCTCTCCAGCCGCCTGAATAGAGGAGACTGGAAGTGAGAGTGAAAACAGGCTTAGCTTGGCAGCCATATTCCGACGCCGTTATGCTCTGACAGTGAGCGCGTGCTATGACGTAAGTCGCGCTCTAGTCAGCGAACTCGTGCTGTGGAAAGGGCGCGCGCTATCATGACAAGGCAGCCATTACAACTTCCTTGGCAGTAAGCGTGCGCGCTTCAGTGAGAATGGCTGTGACTGACATATCCAACAGCCTGAGTTCGCTTGTCTAACTTACTCTAGTATTCTCTGTCCGCGGCAGTTCTTAGTGCGACGGAACGAGAGAAGAGGAAGAGTGAGGAAAGCTGCGTCAATGAATGTGTCGCTCTTTAACTTTCGTTTTTAGCTCATGTTGAGATCAAAGACCGCAATGCGAGAGAGACTGGCATCAGCACTGCTAATATCATTTAGTCTCGCTATTTTTAAATGAAGACTACTGTGTGTTGAGCTTCAGGATACGACACTGAACATTTAGGTTTCATTTGCGGCAGTTCACGCGGCAGCTGAGGAGATACGAGCAATATTTATAGCTACTAACTTAATAAAACAAGCTGTGTTATAATGATGAATATGATTAGCTCAAAATGTAGATCTGTATGTGCGATGTAGGCTACTTTTTCTGAATTAAACACAAACTCACACCTCTTTTGCGAGGTAATGTAGAGGTTGTCAACCCGTTTAGGTTATTTAAAACGTGTAATTTCGCCAAAGATTTGTTTTAAAGCAACCTACTTCAGTGTAGCTAAAATGTGACGGTAGCATCGCGCTTACACTGAGGATTTGAGTTTATGACGATCGGGTGCGGATGGATGGTTTTTAACAGCGGATTCGGTGACGTTAGAGCTCTAGTATGCTACAGTATGACCATCTCTACTCTTGTTCTTATTTCAAGTTTCCTTCCTGTCCAATATTTTTTGCTTCTTACAAAAGCCTCACAGCCTTCAGAAGACAGTAAAGGCTTGTCATGCCTGAACTGAAGCTGAAACTTTAAAGTTAAGCTTTAAACATACATGCAATGTTTAGGCATTATTGCTATTTATATTAATATTATTTTGGTTTATTGGTTGTAGGTTTAGTTTTAGACTGAACTTTTTAAACTAATTTGAAATAGATTTTTATAATGTGGCAATTGAATGCATTAAAATTGGTTATTTTCACAGTTATTATGTATGCAATTTTTAGCAATAAAACTTTATTTTTCTAAAAAGAAAACAAATTAGATGTTAATTTTAAGATACCTGTCTTTTCTCTTATATATTTAGTATTGCTCTTAAATAAAGAAAAAAGTAATTATTATCCGATTACTCGATTAATCGATGGAATAAACGGTAGAATACTCGATTACTAAAAGAATCGATAGCTACAGCCCTAAAACCCAGTGTCTTGTAAGCATTAAAGAAATATTTAAACTGCTAAATAACAGATTGAAGAATAAAATAATAACAGATTTGTCTTGTTTTAAATAAATACTAAACTGATATGAAAAAATAACTTACAGGCATTATCTTTCAAAGATCTTTTAATTGTGGTGCATTTTTTGTCTATATATAGTGTTGCTATAAGTTTTGTCATGCTGGCATGTGTGTAAATGTTAAAACCATTTTTGTTACAACTAGTCCCACGTTAGGTTGTGAGTTTGATCAGAGTTGGAGCTAAACTCTGCAGGAGCGTGGATCTCGAGGGCCAGAGTTTCCTAGCCAAGCCCTGCTCTAACCCAAACCCCACCCCAAAACATAACCCTCTTTCTGCATTTTTATATTTTTAATAAAACATTATTCAGCAATATGTATTACATATGGACTGAAACATTTATACATACTATTTTATGAGTCCACATAGGTCAAACCACACACAAAAACACACACTACATATTAGCATGTACATCCTGCTGCAGAAGTCAAATTTTGTTTGACTTGTCAACGTTTATTAAGCTTATCTTTCAACATATATATAAAATGTTCTGTTTGCAACATGTTGCAATTATGGTTAATATCTTTCTTATAGCTAACAGTGAGTATTTTTAAATGCATTGATAATGTGGAAATTTCAAGCAGACTGTATTATGTTGTATGCAATATGAGTGTTATGTAAATTATGTTTTAAACACTGTTAATTATTACGTGGTTATATGCAGAGTTTTCATGATATTACATAAGTACTTGAAATATATTACTTTTATGCCCTTATTTGAATGACCAAGAAGCCCTTCACATACAGCTCATTGGAGTTATTAGCAGCTGTCACAATATATGGATAGCATGTGGAGTTTTTCGGGTCATTTGGATTGGTCCAAGGTTACCCTGACATCAAACCTTTGTAGCATGGCTTCCTCAGCAGAGAGTGAGTGGTTACAGTGTATAGAATATAAATGCCATGAGCATTGAGAACAGTACTTGTGATAAGAGGTTATTTCTGATATAGAAAGTGCATTAAAAAATATCACTGCACTGAAAAAATGTGCAGTTGTTAACTTATTATTAACTAGGCTATTTATATTTCTTGTAGGCGTTTGGTGCTTTTTCTTTAACTTGAATGAAACCAATCAATTTAGATGTTAATTAAAGCATAAATTAACATCAATCACATTTGTTAGTTTACCTGACAGAACTTTTTACAGCGTGAATTTACAGTTTAACTTTAGTCTTCTTTTGAATTAAGTTCAGTCCTCTATTTTCTATTTAGTTGTAAAAGATAATTGCATAAAAACGTGCATAGTAAACGTAGAGAGATAAAAGTGATTTTAGGTCCGGGTGTGATTTTTACTTAAGTAGCAACTAGTAGAATATTTCTTCATCACTCAGCATCCAACGGGATTCTAATGTTCTCATCAATGAGAAAATCCCACGCAAAAACATGTATTACAAGTGAACATGGCGGTCCTTACCATATTTACTAGTTCCGTTAAACAATAAGAGACAGCTGGAAACTGTAGACCGAACGGGGCCGCCTGCTCCTCTGCTGTGGAATGAATGAATTAAAAACGAACGAATGTGCGTCCGATCCCGAAAGCGCTGGATAGTGACGCGAGGTGGCGCGGTGATGCCAAAGGAGTAACGGAAGTGAGGATGACCAATAGGGGCTCACGTCTTGGCTGTTACGATAGCATGGACTATCAGATGACGGGTTCACATTGTGAACCAAGGCAACCCTGCGAGGGCCCACATGGAGTCAGAAAAGAACCTAGTCACCTGCAAAAGATTTCCAAGCGTTAGTTAACGCTATAATGTGATTAATTAAATGAAATAAAACAATTTGATGTAATTACATGGGCAATAATCTCTCGCTCTATTTTAATTTTTTTTCCTGACACATAAATTTCATAAGTTTTTTTCACTTTGTTCACAACTCTCTCCTTGTGTGTCCTTTTCCCAGTGAGTGACAGTGGGATACACCACTTATACTGTAAATACCCGCAAATGTACATTTGTACCCTATAGACCTATGTAAAACCAAGTAAATTCTCTCAGATGCAATTCAGATCTACACAGCCAAATACCCCTGCAGTGCCCCAATTACAGAGAATAGGGCAATACATGTTTACATAGACTGAAACGCAAATAGAAAGTTACCCTTCCAAAGGCCAGTGTTTGACAGCGACATGCATGTCTCTGTGAAGTCTCTGGAAATTTGGCATAATTCTATGAATTAGATCTTACAACAATTTCTGCAGCACACCATGTACACACAACAACCTAGTGAAGTGGATGCAGCACACAAAAGCAAAAGTTTTTCATCTTAGTCTTACCAGCCATTGCTATTTGTAGTAATTCTAGTTGGTGTATCTTATGAAGAAAAACACTTTTTTTTGGCACTGAGTATAATTCCTTAACGAAATAATAGCCTATAGCCTACACACCTTAATAAATGTTAGACCCAGCTATATACCAGTTTATGCTTTTTTAAATGATTAATAACCCTTGATTTCTATCTTCACTTTCTTTCTCTTTTTTTTTAAGGATAGTCCACCCCAAAATTGATTTTTTTTCAATTTCACATATTAATACTAATATGTGTAAATTGCTGCCATCTAGTGTACATAGGAGGTTACAACGATACAGATATGTGATGTCAGTGGGTGCTGCTTTTCATTTCTTAATTGTGCATCCTCATTTCCTTTTCCTCAAGTCTCAGCTTTACCCCCCATAGGATGCGAGAAAAGGATACTTGTCGAAAAAACTGACATACATATAAATTCTCCTTACAGTAAAAATGTACAGTATTACATAGCATAATTATAGATGCTGGAACCTATTGAGTTTGTTATTAAATTCATATTATTAAAAGTGTATGGGCCTCAAATTGTAGCAGATACCCTAAAACTTTGCAAGTTGGTCCCAAATGTGCACCACTACTCTGGCACACATATTCACATCCATCCAACATGTGACGGTATTATAAGGTAATTATTTTTTTTCATTACATCTCCACAGCCATATATAGAATCAAAATTCTTTTACTACTGAATCCCAGATCAAGCCCTATTTAGCATTTCTGTCTACAATGTTTCCATCATACTGAATTAAAAACATCGTTTTTCTTCTCCAAAGTCACCAGACCCAACTGAGGGGACACAAATCACATCTGAGGGGGCAATGGCCCCCTTTGATGATTACTTTGCGACAAATGATAGGAGACAAATGATAAATGATTACTTTGCGACAAATGATAGGAGTTGCTGGAAATTACTTTGAAAATGTGGAAACCGCGCCGCAATGTTTGGGACTCAAATCACAGAGGGCAGTGGATCTTTTTCTGGGCAACAACTTTTGAAAGACATTTTTAATTAGGAATTTTTATATTGAACTTTTTACACTTGACTTTTTACCATTTTTTTACAGAGGAGGAATATTCTCATCAATTATTTGCACTTAAAAGTTTTGAAGGGTTGGATTTTTGTGCTATAAGTGTTAAAAAGTTGTATGAATTATGTGTTAAAGTATTGAACAAAGGAAAATTTAAAGTGTGGGTAGAAACGCCATGGGCTTCTCATTTTGGGGTTGAAAAGAACTGTAAACCTGTGTGGAGGAGTACGTACAAACAACCGTTCACCAAATTGATTGGGGTTTTGCAGTGGAGTATACTGCACGGTATTGTTGCTGTAAATGCATTTGTTAGCATAATTAATTTGTCAGATGATAGTAAATTTCCTTTTTGTGGAAACATTTTTCAGTGTTTTTACACTGTGACAGGCTTAAAGGTCTATTTTTGACACTTAAATTTATGTTTGTGAATTTTGAGGTTAATTTTTCAAAGGTTGGTTTCATTTTTGGTTTTAGGTTTGGAAAGAAAAAAAAGAAAAGGACAACTTATTAACTTTGATCTGGAAAAGCAAAAAATGGCTATATATTTGACAAGAAAGGAAAGAATAGAAGAAATTGGTCAGAATGTAGTACAAGTTTTTAAGAGCCCAAATAAAGTAAGAAGTATGTTTGATTTTCTGTTTTATAAAAAAATATGAAGGATATTAAATAAATTGAAAATATATGGGATTATAAAGAAACGCTATATGCTCTGTTAAAGATGGAGAACTAATTTTTGCTAAATGTCTTGAATGAAGTGTATCTAAAGTGTTATAAAATCTCTCTCTCGCTCTCTCTCTCACAATACTTTAGAAAATACAGTAAGCTTCAATGAACAATATCAGTGAGAACAAACACATATTTACGTTGCTAAGAGTGGTTGCTCCCTTTGCAAATGGGAAATGGCCTGATGTGGAAAGAAACTGTTCCTGTGACTAGATGTTCTAGTGGCCAGTGGTCGGAGTCGCCGTCTTGACGGTAACAGTTCAAACAGGTGGTGTCCAGGGTGAGTGGAGTCTGTGATGATTTTACCTGCTCTCTTCCTCACTCTGGAAGAGTACAGGCCCTGGAGGGTTGGCAGGGTGGCACCAATAATCCTCTCCGCAGTACAGATTGTCCGTTGTAGTCTCCTGATGTCTGATTTGGTAGCTAGTACATAAAACTGACTCAATGATGGCCAAGTAGAACTGAATCAGCAGTTTCTGTGGCAGGTTCCTCAGCTGACGAAGGAAGTACATTCTCTGCTGGGCCTTTTTATAGTGTATTCTTGTTATATAATGTATATAATGTATTCTTATTACAGTTACAAAAGTGATTCAGTCAAGAGCAGTGAGAGATTTTTCTCTTTTTTGTTGTTTGATTGGCATTCATTTTGACAGCAGGTAAATTTCAATCTGTCACTTTAAAGCCGAAAGTATACTTCGGACAAATTCTTTCAATGCACACTGCAACGATCACACGTCACACTCTGTGCATATGTTTTAAAAAACATAATTCAGCATATAAACACTTTTTAATAGCCCACCTAAAGTGTTTATTACAAATAAATGACTAAATTCTAAAAATAAATAACAAATGTAAATGAACAAAAAACAGGGGGTGCTGCAGCCCCAGATTTAATTGCCTTGTTTATTTTTTATAATATACTCTAAATTCCCTTAGTCATTTATGATTATTACATAACAGAAATGTGGCAAGACTGCATTTTCTTATCAGCTCTGCTAGAGTAAGCAGATTGTATGAAGCATGTAGGGTTTGATTTTACATTACCTTGCAGTCCCAGAATAAACTCTGACTAAACGCACTTTGACCGCAGTGCTTTTGCCTCCCTGTTTACTTCTGCATTCCAAAAATATATCTGTAAGGCCATTCTTACTTCAACATGGATTATGAAAAAATATATATATATTTTGGCATTTACATTGTTTTATATTTAACAAGGGATGAGGGTGAAAAAGTCTCTAGAAAGTCTCTAAACAGCTTTTTTGATTACAGCTTATTCAAAAAAACAAAACAAACAAAAAAAGTTTTCTTTTGAAAAAATATAGATAGATTTTTGGACTACGTAAAAATAACATAAAAAGTCTTACCTCATACTATCAGTGTTCTTAAGACTTGGTCAGGCTGTAAGAACTATGTCTGTGCCATTTCTTCATTGGTTACTTGAAGAACATTTAGGCTGGATGATGCTGGACAGAAAATGCCTGGAATGACAAAAGTTTTAATAACAGCAAAAAATGATTACTTTGTGACAAATGATAGAAGTTGCTGGAAATTACTTTGAAAATGTGGAAGCCGTGCCGCAATGTTTGGGACTCAAATCATAGAAGACAGTTGATCTTTTTCTGGGCAGCAACTTTTGAAAGACATTTTTTAAATAGGAATTTTTATATTGGACTTTATATTGACTTTTTACCATTTTTAACGGAGGAGGAATATTCTTATCATTTTCTTGCACTTAAAAGTTTTGAAGGGTTGGATTTTTAAAAAGTTGTATGAATTATTTGTTAAAGTATTGAACAAAGAAAAATTGAAAGTGCGAAAATTATGTAATTTATTACTCACCTTCATGACATTGCAAGACCCGTGAGACCTCCCTTTATCTTCAGAACACAAATTAAGATATTTTTGTTGAAATCCGATGGCTCAAAAAGGCCTCTATTGGCAGCAATGACATTTCAAGACCCACAAAGGTACTAAAGACGTCGTTAAAAAAGCCCATCTCACTACAGTGGTTCTACAATAATTTTATGAAGGAAGGAGAATAGTTTTTGTGAAAAAAAAATTAAATAAAAAAATAACGACATATACCCTAGTGAAAAAAAAGCATGCTAAGTATACTTGCAGCCAGACTTCAGTACTTGAAGTGTGTTAATGACTACCCTCGTGAAAAAAAAGTATACTTCATTGTATTTAAAATATATTCTCTTTTCCAATAGTATATTGGAAATATACTAAAAAAAAGTGTACCATCTCTAAATATATACAAAGTATATTAGCATCATATTTTCACGATTCAACTTTTAACACACTTTAAAATAATTCTATTTTAGTATATTTTCTAAAAATATATTTTCTAAAAATATACTTAAAATGAAAGTTCTGTGTACTTTTGTAAAGTGTACTTATTTGAACATTACTTTAAAATATATGTTTTGTATATTTTAAACTGTATGCTCAAAAATTGCCATTGTAACAAATTAACAATGCACCAAAGTATATTTAGAAAATACATAATTAATATCATTAAGCTGTAGTATATTTAAAGTTAATGTTTAAGGTTATTTATTCATGCGTAAGTGTTCAAATTAAGCATGAATAAATAAGGTGTTAAATTATGACTAATGCACTAAAAGGCCATTTATATGCAGTGTACGCTATAAGCCCTACTTTAGTTACAATAGCTATATAGTGATTTAAGTGCAAATATGTTTAATAAGTTTACAGTGGCAGAGAAGAATCGTGTTACAATCATACACATCTATATTAAACAAACAGCACACTTAAAATTAGAAAATATGCAAGAAAATATGAGTTGAATAGACTTATCGGAATTCAAATGTCTCTTCAATTGGTCTGTGACCAATCAGATTGTGTTGCTCAATGCCTGCAGCCAATCAGAGACAGAGCTGCTGACGGTACTCGTCTGGCTGACGCTGGCTCAATCGCGGGAGGTTTGCACCTTTACAGCCTTGCAGGTGAAGTACAATTTAGGTTTACATTATTTATTTAATAAAACATTGAGAGCGGAAAGTACATGGCTCATTCTTCGACCAGTTAAATTACGCCACATCGCAGCCTGACCTTGATGGTGGTGATAAACTGTTTTGGAATAAAACGGCCTAACAAGAATCGGAGAAAAAGTCCTGCTGTTTGGAGGTAAATAATAAGTTACTGTTAGACTAATGTAACTAAACGTGAATAAAAAGTTGTATGCAGCCGACCTCATCTCGCCTTCAGACGCAAGTGCAACAAGCAGCAGCTCGTCAGAAAATGGCATATAATGTGTAATTTATATTTATGTATAGAGACGGTAGGTGGAATTAGTTCAATAATATATTTTCAAACATCTTCCAGTGTTCATTTAATAAAAAACATAAGTTCATTTTGTTTAGCTTTGCTGAAACCATTAATAAAAACCGTTGGGCTTGTTAATGAAATGTCTCTTCATTAGTTATGTTTGTTAGATTATATATAATATATATATATATGAAGATATATATGAAGATATATATATATATATATATATATATATATATATATATATATATATATATATATAGCTTATATATATATATATATATATATATATATATATATATATATATATATATATATATATATATAATATATATAATATAACACAAATAAAGTAATACAAATAAAGTATACTATGACACAAATAAAGTACACTGATAATACAAACAAAGTACACTTATAATGCAAATAAAATATACTTAATACAAATAAAATATACTTATAATACAAATAAAGCACATTTAATATCACTAATCAAGCATGTAATATACTTAAGGTGTACTAAGTATACTTAAAGTTGTTCCAATTTAGCACATAAAAGTACACTAAATACACTTAAAGCTATGCTTTAACACAACTTAATTACAACTAAAATATACTTAGTACAAAATTAGTTGTTTCAAAATAGCACACTTCAAGTTAACTATTCATTAACACACTTCAAGTATACTGAAAATTAGTCTGGCTGCAAGTATACTTAGCATACTTTTTTTTCACTAGGGTAGTTAACTTGAAGTGTGCTATTTTGAAACAACTAATTTGTGACCGGACCCTGAGGAAGATTGTGGAGAAGGACCGATTCCAGACCTTGGGGGACCTGCGGAAGCAGTGGACTGAGTGGAGAAGAAACATCCAGAGCCACCGTGCACAGGCGTGTGCAGGAAATGGGCTACAGGTGCCACAGCACTGGACTGTTGCTCAATAGTCCAAAGTACTTTTTTCGAATGAAAGCTAATTTTGCATGTCATTCGTGAAATCAAGGTGCCAGAGTCTGGAGGAAGACTGGGGAGAAGGAAATGCCAAAATGCCTGAAGTCCAGTGTCAAGTACCCACAGTCAGTGATGGTCTGGGGTGCCATGTCAGCTGCTGGTGTTGGTCCACTGTGTTTTATCAAGGGCAGGGTCAATGCAGCTAGCTATCAGGTAGGGTTGTGCCGATGGACGATATCATCGTCCATCGTGATGGCTGACCAACATCACGATGGAGCGCCACCATCGTAATGCCACGCCCCCCGTTGCGAGTGCGACACACATTAATCCTCTTCTATAGTTAAACTAAAAACTTTGCAGGGATTGCTCTGTAAATTAAATTGAGAGTATAACTAAAGCATATATGCTATTTTAAATACTGTAGTCTGTGCCAGATATATAGCCTACATTTTTAAATAATCCATTTCATAATCATGCATGTTTATTTTAGCACTTCTGTCAGTGAAACAACACACTACAGCCTGTAAAACATTTAAAAGATTATCAGTTAATAATAGTAACATAAAACATTTAAAAAAAAAACTAATATTTAATTGTCTTTATCTTTATTTCCCCATGAGATGAATGTGGGACACGAGCTGGAGACTCCTTCTCGAATATCTTCGTCTTCATGTTTTCTCCTGATGTTGCAAAGCAACACGTGTTGTAAAATGTCTGAAGAGCGAATTTTATCTTCCACAGGGTCAAGACATTTATGTTTGATTATGCACTGGCAGAGAAAACGAAATTAAAATCGGTGTGTGTGTGTGTGTGCGCGTGAATTGCGCTATTCAAATAAACTTGACGCGCCAAGTCTAATAAGAACAAACTGTGTTAAATAAAATTGTAAGTAAAAAGGTATTCGTCCTACATTGTTTTTTCTACTTCACCACAGTAAAGCATGTGAATGTTTAGGCTATAATAGACTTAATAATAAGCAAACGAAATGTTTACAATTCCCTGCGGAAATGAGTGTGACGCGAGTGAAGATTTATGAAAAGAAACGTGATGTCCAGTGGGATAAAATGGACTAACTGTTAGCCTTTTGGTTATGCCTATTGTTAAAGTTCACGGAAATCGGAAAATCGGGTACAAACATATTTGAAAAGCTGGCAAATCTTTAATTGGGCTAAGCCTCCCTCTCTCATTCGGCATGAATCCATATGTTTTCATGGTTGCGATGTAACTGCAATTTTATTTCCTTTGAAAACAATTCTTTGTGCTTCTATCCTGTGGTAATATATTCACGTAAAACACCATTCACATACAAAACACGGGGATAATAACGAAATTATAGTTGTAAATAGAAAAAATTATTTATGTAAGGAGGTAGGCTATATTAAAATAAAAAGTGCACAAGTTCCCTCATGTGCAACCTGGCGAGGGTGAGTCCTTATTTGGGTTAGCAAAATAACGAAATAGAAAATAGTATTCATGTAAAGACATAGTAAAATACAGATATAGTAAATTATATTTTTTTATTAAAAAAATAATTAAAAAACGACGATATCATCGTCCATCGCGATGTTTTACTGTAAACATCGTCAACTGCCAATTTAGGGGACATCGCCCAACCCTACTATCAGGAGATTTTGGAGAACTTCATGCTTCCATCTGCTGAAAAGCTTTATGGAGATGAAGACTTCGTTTTTCAGCACGACCTGGCACCTGCTCACAGTGACACTCGATCAGTCACCGCTTTACGTACCTGTCACTCGTCCTGGCACCGCTGTACGTGCCTGACACTCAACCGGCACCGCTTTACGCACTCGACCGGCACCGCTTTATTTGCCTGTCACTCGACCTGGCACCGCTTTACGTGCCTGTCACTCGACCTGGCACTGCTTTATGTGCCTGACCAGTCACCGCTAGTGGCAGCTGACACTTCAAACGCACATGTTTTTATTTCAGAGCGCACGTCCTCGACACGTGATTTACCACAAAAACGCGTTCTTAACGTGCGCTTTGGGGTCACAGAAAATGCGCGTTTCCGACGCGTGTTATTATATCAAAGCGCAAGTCCTCGGCGCGTGATTTGCTATTTAAAAAACTCGCGTCGAGGACGCGCGTTTTCCGTGAGCCCAGAGCGCATGTTAAGAACGCGCTTAAATGGTAAATCACACGTCGTGGACGCGCGATTTGAGTCTGACAAAACGCACGTTATTAATGTGTAAACATGTTAAACAGGCAGTGCAAACTTGTGTTTGAAGTATCCAAAAGAACGTGCTCTTTCGTTTGTGTTCTCAAAATGGTATGCTCACTTTTTAGGGCACACCCCTTATAAAGTAAAGTTACATATTGTTGACCATCTTTTTGAGTAATTACCGAAGTGCATCTATGAGTATAGTGTAGCTACCATAACAGTGTATCAGTGCTGCATGTTATATAGTATCATAACATCATCATAACAGCCATAGTGTATCTTACCACGATACACTATGGCTATTATAAGAATTCAATGAAATAAGTATCAACAAAATCCATCTGATCATTTATCAAAATCCACTTACACTGTAATTACAATTGCCTACATAATTTAATGAGATTTTTAGATTTATGTTCTAAATATAATATTTTAATTTTAGAAATATAAAATGTTGGGAAAATGTTTTTTTTATTATTCCAGGCCTATATGAAACTCTAAAGCTGCCAGTAGTTGGCGGCAAATTCAGTCAAACCGACTGTTCAAAAGCAGTGTATTATTAGAAACGAAACATTGCTTAGAGATGCAACTTTCCTGCTTTGTTTGAATCTATTTTTTTTTTTTTTTGGAAAAATAGAGCAAAAACTGTAAAAAACACACACACACATACACACATATACATATATATATATATACATATACATACATATACATATATATATATATATATATATATATATATATATATATATATATATATATACATATACACATACACAAACACACACAAACAGTGGGTACGGAAAGTATTCAGACCCCTTTAAATTGTTCACTCTGTTATATTACAGCCATTTGCTAAAATAATTTAAGTTCTTTTTTTTCTCATTAATGTACCCACAGAACCCCATTTTGACAGAAAAACACAGAATTGTTGACATTTTTGCAGATTTATTAAAAAATACAAACTGAAATATCAAATGGTCCCTAAGTATTCAGACCCTTTGCTCAGTATTTAGTAGAAGCACCCTTTTGATCTAATACAGCCATGAGTCTTTTTGGGAAAGATGCAACAAGTTTTTCACACCTGGATTTGGGGATCCTCTGCCATTCCTCCTTGCAGATCCTTTCCAGTTCTGTCAGGTTGGATGGTAAACGTTGGTGGACAGCCATTTGTAACCTTGGCCAGATCTGAGCCTAGCCACAATTATGTCTCTGAGCTCTTCAGGCAGTTCATTTGACCTCATGATTCTCATTTGCTCTGACATATACACTGTGAGCTGTAAGGTCATATATAGACAGGTGTGTGGCTTTCCTAATCAAGTCCAATCAGTATAATCAAACACTGATTTAAATGAAGGCGTAGAACCATCTCAAGGATGATCAGAAGAAATGGACAGCACCTGAGTTAAAAATATGAGTCACACCAAAGGGTCTGAATACCTTTACTGTCTTCTGAAGGCTGTGAGGCTTTTGTAAGAAGCAAAAAATATTGGACAGGAAGGTAACTTGAAATAAGAACAAGAGTACAGATGGTCATACTAGAGATGCGCGGATAACTTCACCGAATTCGCTGTTAAAAACAAACCATCCATCCGCACCCGATCGTCATAAACTCAAATCCTCAGTGTAAGCGCGATGCTACCGTCACATTTTAGCTACACTGAAGTAGGTTGCTTTAAAACAAATCTTCTTTGGCGAAATTACACGTTTTAAATAACCCAAACGGGTTGACACCTCTACATCACCTGCATAAGCGAGAGATGAGTTTGTGTTTAATTCAGATAAAGTAGCCTACATCGCACATACAGATCTACATTGAGCTAATCATATTCATCATTGTAACACAGCTTGTTTAATTAAGTTAGTAGCCTAGCTATAAATATTGCTCGTATCTCCTCAGCTGACGCGCGAACTGCCGCATATGAAACCTAAATGTTCTGTGTCGTATCCTGAAGCTCAACACACAGTTGTCTTCATTTAAAAATAGTGAGACTAAATGATATTAGCAGTGCTGATGCCAGTCTCTCTCGCATTGCGGTATTTGATCTCGACATGAGCTAAAAACGAAAGTTAAAGAGCGACACATTCATTGCGTTTTACCGTGAAATGAGTTCTGCGTCTTAATTAAAATCACCACATCAATGATTTCTCTCATCCACCCGCAATTTTTGGGATGTTTACCCACCTGAATCGCGGATTTAACCGCAATCCGCGCATACTCCGAGTCCTTATACACAAAAAAAATATGTCTGCAACATCTGTGTGTAGCTGGTAACGAGGCATGATGGATCCATGTTCTCATTCTGTTTACGCCAAATTTTGACTCTACCATCTGGATGTCTCAACAGAAATCAAGACTCATCAGACCAGGCAACATTTTTCCAGTCTTCAACTGTCTAATTTCAGTAAGCTTGTGCAAATTGTAGCCACTTTTTCCTATTTGTAGTGGAGATGAGTGGTACCCGGTGGGGTCTTCTGCTGTTGTAGCCCATCCGCCCCAAGGTTGTGCGTGTTCTGACTTCACAACTGCTTTGCTGCATACCTCGGTTGTAACGAGTGGTTATTTCAGTCAAAGTTGCTCTTCTATCAGCTTGAATCAGTCGGCCCATTCTCCTCTGACCTCTTGCATCAAAAAGACATTTTTGACCACAGGACTGCCGCATACTGGATGTTTTTCCCTTTTCACATCACTCTTTGTAAACCCTAGAAATGGTTGTACTTGGAAAATCCAAGTAACTGAGCAGCTTGTGAAATACTCAGTCCGGCCCGTCTGGCACCAACAACCATGCCACGCTCAAAATTGCTTAAATCACCTTTCTTTCCCATTCTGACATTCAGTTTGGAGTTCTGCTCCCTGATCGATTGCTCCAGTCTACCTACTGCTGCTACTGCATGCGTCAGTGTTTGTAGCTCTGTATAGCTGCGTTTGAATCTCTATTTGATATATTTTCTTTGTTATCTATACTGCTAAAAATAACTTACTCATCACCATATATTGTTTAATATAGCCTATCAAGTTAAATTTGACATCACTAGCTTTTAATCTAAATCACTACCACGTGTTAGCTTTTCGCTAGCCTGGTAGCTTTCCATCCGGCACCCGGGTCTCCTGTTTTCTGAGTTCATTAGACAACTGTGGTGAGTTGGATTATTAAATAGACTCCATCAAACAAAGTAAGTGGAGTAAGTTGTGTGGTAAGTTTTGGATTCATCAACAAATACGGTAAGCCATGTCTTCTTCTCCTGTCATTGTCACTTGCACTGCATGCTACATGTTTAGCATATCTATCTCCGTTGGCGAACAGGGCTTCACATGTGTTAAATGTAAGGAATTAATCAGGCTGACGGAGAAGATTTCAGATTTAGAGACACGCATCCAGACTTTATGTGAGAGTAGTGAGAATGGTACAGCTTTAGATACTCTTTTGGATGCGACTAGCTTAGTGAACACTCATTGTTTGGTTCGGCTGAGCCCCGCAGCAGGGCAATTGGGTGACTGTGAGACAGCATAGTCGCGGATCTAAAAACCACTCTGCCGTTCGATTAGAACATCAAACAGGTTCTCCCCACTCAGTGATGCACCCACTGAGGATCCTGTTGAAAGTGCCCTAGTTATTGGCGATTCTATTACGGGCGTGAAAATAGAACACCAGCCACCATAGTCACATGTTTACCGGGAGCCAGAGCGCCTGACATCAAAGCAAATTTAAAAGTGCTGGCTAAAGCTAATCGTAAATTCTCTAAGATTATTATTCACGTCGGCACTAATGATGTTCGACCGTCAGTCGGAGATCACCAAAATTAACATTAAAGAGGTGTGTAAACTCAAATGCGATGTCACCGGCAGTCTGTTTATCTGGCCCCTCCTGTTAAAAGGAGTGATGAAATAGTTAGCAGATTATCATCACTCAATGGCTGGTTGTCTAAGTGGTGTCCATAAAATAACATAGGGTTCATAGACAATTGGAAAAGTTTTTGGGGCAGACCCGACCTGTTGAAGATAGCGGCATTCATCCTACCGGGCTGGTGCTGCTCTTCTCTCTAGTAATTTGGCACATAATCTTAGAGCTAAACCTTGACTCACTGGGGCCCAGGTCAGGAAGCAGACAAACTGGCTAAACCAACCGTCTGCTAGCTGTCTCACGTCACCAGAGTCAGCTAAATCCCAGCACATAGAGACGCTTTCACCTAGATATTATCACATAGAGACTGTGTCTGTTCCCCGAATCAGTAAATACAAAAAACCATCAAAACCATTCAACAGTAAAAATTTAATTGATGTCCAACAAATAAACAACAGATATAATCGGATGAACAATTGATAAATCTCGGGTTGCTGAATATTCGATCCCTTTACGCCAAAAGCGCTTATTGTTAATGATATGATTATAGATCATAACCTAGATGTGCTGTGTTTGACAGAAACCTGGCTAAAACCTGGCGACTACATTACTTTAAATGAGTCCACTCCCCAAGATTATTGTTATAAACACGAGCGCGTCTGAAAGGAAAAGGGGAGGTGTTGCTGTAATTTATAATGATAACTTCAGTATTACTCAGAAGTCTAGTTTCAAATATAATTCCTTTGAAGTTTTGGTGCTTTATGTAACATTGTGTAGTGTAAATGATAAATCCCGTTTGACATTTGTGTTGGCTACTGTATACAGGCCACCAGGGCACAATACAGACTTTATCAAAGAATTTGCTGGTTTTCTATCAGAGTTAGTACTGGCTGCAGATAAAGTACTAATTGTTGGTGATTTTAATATCCATGTTGACAATGAAAAGACGCATTGGGATTGGCATTTAAAGACATTATAAACTCTATTGGAGTTAGACAACACGTATCTGGACCCACTCATCGCCTTAATCATACTTTAGATCTAATACTGTCACATGGACTAAATGTTGATACCATTAAAATTCTGCAGCAGAGCGATGACATCTCAGATCATTACCTAATATCATGTATACTTAATATAGCTAAGGCTGCAAAGCCATCCTCGCTTCAAATATGGCAGGACTATAACACTGCGACTAAAGATTGCTTTATACATAATCTTCCTCATCAGTTCCATCTCCTCAGAATTACAGATAGCCAAGAGGAACTTGATGTTGCAACAGAAACTACTGACTCTCTCTTTACTAGCACTTTAGACATAGTTGCTCCTCGGCGCTTAAAGAAGATTAAAGCAAATAATCCAACGCCGTGGTACAACGAGCACACTCGGGCCCTTAAAACAGCAGCCAGAAAAATGGGGCGCAGCTGGAAGAAAACAAAACTGGAGGTTTTTCAATTTGTGGAAAGAGAGCATGATTGCATACAGAAAGGCCATAAAAACTGCTAGATCTGCTTATTTCTCAACTCTTTTAGAAGAAAACAAACACAACCCTAGGTATTTATTCGATACAGTGGCTAAATTAACAAAGGATAAAGCTTCAACTTCTGACATTTGTAAACAACACAGCAGTAATGACTTTATGAACTTCTTTACTAGTAAGATTGATAACATTAGGAATAAAATTATAACCATGCAGCCGTCTACTACAGTATCACTTCAGACAGAACATTGTAGTCTCACTGAGGAAAAATTACACTCATTCACTGCTATAGGAGGAGAAGAATTGGCTAAACTTGTCAAATCATCAAAATCAACAACATGTATGCTTGACCCTATACCGACTAGGCTATTAAAAGAGATGCTTCCAGAGGTCATAGATCCTCTGCTTAATATTATTAATTCATCCTTGACATTAGGATATGTTACCAAAAACTTTTAAGTTGGCTGTAATTAAACCACTTATTAAAAACACTTGATCCTAAAGAATTAGTCAATTACAGACCAATCTCGAATCTACCGTTTCTATCAAAAATATTAGAAAAGGCAGTGTCTTCACAATTATGTTCCTTTTTAGAAAGAAATTGTATATGTGAGGATTTCCAGTCAGGATTTAGACCGTATCATAGTACTGAGACTGCTCTAATTAGAGTTACAAATGATTTACTCTTATCATCTGATCGTAGTTGTATCTCTCTATTAGTGTTACTCGATCTTAGCGCTGCATTCGATACTATCGATCACAATATTCTTTTGAATAGACTCGAAAATTATGTTGGCATTAGTGGAACTGCATTGGCATGGTTTAAATCTTACTTATCTGACCGTTATCAGTTTGTAGCAGTAAATGAAGAGATGTCACACCGATCACAAGTTCAGTATGGAGTACCGCAAGGCTCAGTGTTAGGACCGTTGCTTTTCACCCTGTATATGCTACCACTGGGAGATATCATTAGGAAGCATGGCGTTAGTTTTCATTGTTATGCTGATGATACTCAGCTCTATATTTCTTCACACCCTGGGAAACTTACCAATTCACAAGATTAACGGAATGCATAGCTGATATTAAAAATTGGATGAATAGTAATTTCCTGCAACTTAATTCAGATAAAACTGAATTTTTAATTATTGGACAGAAAAGCTCCACAAGTAGTGCCTAGAATACTGTCTAACCCTCGATGACTGCTCTGTCAAGCCCTCGTCGTCAGTGAGGAACCTGGGTGTGCTCTTTGATACCAATCTTTCGTTTGAAAGCCACGTTTCTAGCATCTGTAAAACTGCATTCTACCATCTTAAAAATATATCTAAATTCGTCACATGCTTTCAATGCAAAATGCTGAACAATTAGTACATGCGTTCATGAGCTCAAGGCTAGATTATTGTAATGCTCTACTGGGTGGTTGCCCTGCTCGCCTAATAAATAAACTCCAGCTGGTCCAAAACGCAGCAGCTCGAGTTCTTACTAGAACCAGGAAATGCGATCATATTAGTCCAGTTCTGTCAACACTGCACTGGCTCCCTATTAAACATCGCATACATTTTAAAATCTTGCTTATTACTTATAAAGCAATAAATGGTTTAGCTCCCAGTACTTAAGCGAGCTCTTAACGCATTATACTCCATCACGTCAATTGCGGTCTCTAAACTCTGGCCAGTTGAAAATACCTAGAATATCTAAATCAACTGCAGGCGGTCGATCCTTTTCCTATTTAGCACCTAAACTCTGGAACAGTCTTCCTAGCATTGTTAGGAAGCAGACACACTCTGTCAGTTTAAATCTAGACTAAAAACACATCTCTTTACTATGGCATACACATAGAACATTTTTAACTTTCTTTATTCAAATCAAATGACTGATTGTTAGGCTGCATTAACTAGGTCAGCGGAACCGGGAACACTTCCCATAACACCTGATGTACTCGTTACATCATAAAAAGTGGCATCCACACTAATGTTAGTCTCTCTGTTTATCCCGAGGTTTACTGCAGTCGGCGGATCCAGGCCGTGTCCGGATCGGATGGTGGACCTGCATCTGGACATGACCAGCTCATCCTGGAGTGTCTGCTGAGACCGTGTCCATTAGTGTCTCCTCTGAATTCGCCTCACGGGCGTCATCCTCAATTAACCCGTCTCAGCGCAATAACTCCGATCTTTCAAGTATTCATATTCTTGTGTAATCGACGCGCCATCCTAAATGAACCCGTCTCGTGCGTCATACCCAAAATTTCGAATATTCCTATCTAATATGATTTATGACCTGCAAGGTTGCCTGAGTAATAATTATACACTGTTAATAATAGGCCAGAGGAGAACTGGCACCCCGACTGAGTCTGGTTTCTCCCAAGGTTTATTTTTCTCCATCATGCCCTGATGGAGTTTTGGTTCCTTGCCACTGTCGCCTTTGGCTTGGCTTGCTCAGTTGGGGACACTCAAATTATGATCCAAGTTACTTAACTAAATATACAAATAGAATTTATTAATTTGGTCATATATAATTCTATAAACTATCCAAATTAAACTAGCCAAATCAAATTTTGTTGCAATGTTGTCCTGTTTAACACTGTGAAGCTGCTTTGAAACAATCGTCATTGTAAAAGCGCTATATAAATAAAGTTGATTGATTGATTGATTCAGGAGATTATCTTGACCAGGACCACACCCCTAAATGCATTGAAGCAACTGCCATGTGATTGGTTGATTAGATAATTGCATTGATGAGAAATTATACAGGTGTTCCTAATAATCCTTTAGGTGAGTGTATATATGACAACAAAAATGGTCAAGACTTATTATTTATCTGTTATATAAAATTAACATCGCATTTTGCAATCGTGCTGATATACTCTCTGATAAACTCACTCTGATATACTCACATATTGCTTAACTCAAATTCTTGTTTAATTACTTTCAAACGAATGTTTTTTTTTTGTTATTAGCCTATTTTTAATGAAAATACAACAACAACAAAAAAGTACAATAAAAAAACTTGCTTATATTAAACTTTTGTTAAAAAAACGAATAAGACGGACAACATAAAATAGCTACCCGCATTATAACAGATAAATATATTTGGAAGTTCCCCTTTAAAACGGGGAACCCTCAGTTTGTGGTTTGTGTGTTTTTTGTTAGTCTTTTTATTAACAAAAGGGTAACACTTTACAATAAGGTTGTGTTAGTTAACATGAGTTAATGCATTAGTTAACATGAACAACACGTCTTATTCAGCAGCATTAGTTAGGCCTAATCTTTGTTAATGATATAGTTAGGCTACTAAAAATCCAGCTTTTCATGGTTTGTTCATGTCAGTTCTCAGTGCAAAAGTTAGCAAGTTTTTAATAGTGTATTAGAAAATGTATATATTTATAAGTGCAGTTCATTATTAGTTCATGTTAACTAATGTAGTCAGCCTGTCCTCCGAAAAACGACACCATAGGTCGTTTGTGCATGCAGCATATTACGACCTATATTCACGTTTTGAAATTGAGGTCTAATACATAACGACAGTCTCGTTTGTCGGGTGTGTCGTCATCAAATGAACTTTGACCACGGTTTTCAATAAACAATGCAATGAGAAGGAGTGACCCTGACCCTCATAATCCAGGTGGTTTTTATTTTATGTAAGTTACCTTTCTGATTGTCTGCAATTCATGTTTAAGTGCAGTCTGACGTTTACAAATAATTTGCGAATGTCACTGAACAATGCGATTTTACCATGGTAACTGTAGCTCAATCCTGTTATTAAAAGCCCAGTGACCACAAAGCTTACCTTTTTTACCACACTAGCTGTAGTTGTGTTGTGGTATTTGTATTTAATTAATTAGTTACAAAGCATCATGCTTTTAACACTGTGGCTTTACTGTGGTATTTGTTGTTAAAGCACAGTAACCACAACACTTACCATGCTTTTACCACAGTAACCATAGTTGTACTGTGGTACTTGTTGTTAAAGCACATTAAACACCTCTTTCCATGGTTTTAACACAGTAACCATAGTTTTAATGTGGTAGTTGTAGTAAAAGCATAGTAACACTAACAACACCTTACCATAGTTTTATGACAATGACTACAACACTTGCCATGCCTTTAATGCTCTTTTGTATTTCAATATTTATGCCATTGTAATTTAATATTTTTTTCTGTCTTGCAGTTACTTCAGATCACCTACTCCTCCATCTCCATCTCCCACAACAACTTTAAATCCAACAGCTCTTTTAAGAAGCCATCTCTCACAAAAGCTCACTTACTGTCTGTTTTTCTGAACTGTAATCTGTAATTCATATACATGTGTTTTTGCTCTTTCTTTCTCTTATTCATCTTGGCATATTTTTTAAAAACTCAAAACTATTTGATACTGACCATTTATGTCAGAAAGCTGCTTGTAATTAACAGGGAACTTGAACTCAAAGCTCCCAATGCTGTGGCCGAAGAAGCTGCCATGGAGGCTGAACAAGTCCTTCAAAGGTTCGACCCTTCACAGGTAATGTTGAACACATTTCGCTGTAACAGATTTGCTTTAAGGAATGTATCTTTATTATTTTATGTGTTATTAACTTTCCTTAAAGTCCTTCCTCTCATTTATATTGGTCACAGATCATGTTTAACACACTGTCTCAACGTGTGTGTGTGTGTGTGATAGTATATATATATATAAACAAATATATCTTTGTTTTTCTTTGTTTCAAGTGAAAAGGAAGTGATGTCAAGGGCTTGTTAAACATGTCTTGACCGTGGAGAGGGATGAATTTGGCCATCTTGTGCGTTTATGAACAAGACAAAAAGCTGCAACTGCAAACATTTCCTGGGGTATGTCTGTGTTGGTCTTAACCCTTGATTGAACATTACAGCAGTTACATTTTGCACAGCATTGGATGTTTCTTTAAATATCCTTTAAATATCACACTGCCTCATCAGTAAGAACCTAATAAGGCAGGTTTCCTCAAACTCTGTCCTGGAGGGCCACTGTCCTGCAGAGTTTAGCACCAACCCTAATCAAACACACCTTCCTGTGATTTTCTAGTGATCCTGAATAATGATTAGCTTGCTCAGGTGTGTTTGATTAGGGTTGGTGCTAAACTCTGCAGGACAGTGGCCCTCCGCTGTAATAAAGTGTCATGTTCATGTAGTAGTAGTAGTTCACACAGATCGAGTTTTTCCATTCCAGTGTGCTACTTGTCCATTTTTTTTCTATATGTAAACACGCACTAGACTGATGTGTTTAACCGGTGTGCTCACGCCTTGCGTCTTTTGCAACGTCTCAAGCATAACACAATGTTCTAAAAAAAAGGTGCTCAAGTTAAAGTCAGTTCAAATTCTCCTTGTGGTTCCCCCCTATTCCACTGCCCGTATCTCATGTTTTTCAAAGCAAACACGCTTTCTGTGTAAAAGCCCATAATTCATACAATTTACCAGGTCAGCGAATTCATAAGATATTGGACAAGCAAACTTGTACAAAATTCTTTAGCTTTTATTCCTGCTGCTGTCATTGGCTTTTGCATCAACTCTCGTGGCGAGTGTGCCCATTGTAAGAAGTCGGACAATTTATATCAGAAAGTTTATATTAAGTCATTAAAATGTATTCTTTATTAACCTTTAGAAATTGTGAATGTCTCTTCCATTCCAACAGTAGGCTAGATTATATTTGCCCACACCTCATAGTCTGCCTTTTTTTTCCATGTTGATTTTTATTGAACACATCTGTTTAAGAAGCAAGAGTCTGGAAATGCTAGTTTAACATGTCACATGAAACATCAGATCACTTAAGTTCGTTCACACCAAGACCAATAACTATAATGATGATAACTATTTTAACATCCACACAAACCAATAAAGTTCTGTTCAGTTTAAGCACATGCTTCGGTTATGCTGTCTGCCATTTTAAGTGGTCAAGCGTTATAAAGCTGTGATTCTGATTGGTTGTCATGTTTATTTCATTTAATACAATTTTAATCTTTCATTCTGTCTTGCAGGATTTCCTATGGATTGTTTAGTCGTTCTCCATCAGCTCTCTACATTATCAAACCTGTATTTACTAAGTCCTAAACTAAGTCTAATACTGGTTGTTGATATAGTGGATTACGTTCAGACATGTGACCATGTGGCCTCACACAATAACCGTTTAGTCTTGTTAATATTATCTAGAAAGTTTATTCTCCTCCAATGTATCATATAGGGGCAATATCTTTACTCATAATACATAACCAAAACAACAAACCCTATTGTTCACAGCAAAAGCAAGACACAACATGGCACAGTCGAAAACTGTTTGCTTCCCCAATCAACAACACCTGTGTCAGAGTTTCCTCCATGTTAAATGACATACCCTGACTGATCAGCTGACAGATGACACACAAAACACATACAGCCCCCTAGTGGCACAGGACAAAATTACATAAAATAGTACAAAATGAATATGGCTCATACATTCCAGCCCCTAATTGCGTCTCCCAGAGCAATTACACCAAATTCAAAAGAGACATAAATACCAAGAATATAGCCCAAATGAAATGGGAACCAATTATTATCTAGCTTCATTAAGCAAACATATTTTAGTTATGGGTTGTTCAAGGATGTTTGTCTTGGTCTTCAAACGAACCACACGTACCAAACCTCTCTTATCCGGGAAGGTTTCCAAGATTCTTCCTAGCAGCCACAACCCACGTGGAGCTGTGGAGTCCGCGACCATTACCAGGTCTCCAGGAACAAAACTCCTCTTCTCCTGGTTCCATTTTTGACGCTCCTGTAAAAGCGGTAAGTACTCGCGGATCCATCTCTTCCAAAAAAGATCCGAAATGTACTGGGCTTGTTTCCACCTTCTCCTTGCGTAAACATCCCTTTTGTCGAACAGTCCTGGTGGAAGAACTGGTTTTCCTTTGAGGAGTAGCAGATGGTTTGGCGTCAACGCCTCAAGATCATTAAGATCTTCTGACAGTCTTGTAATGGGGCGATTGTTAAGCATAGCTTCAGCCTCACAGAGCACGGTATGGAACCCTTCATCATTCAAGGTTTGCTGATGGAGCACAGAGCACAAGATCTTCCTGATCATCCGTATCATGCGCTCCCATGCACCACCGTGATGTGACCCAGCTGGAGGGTTAAAGCACCACTTGATTCCCTTTTTGGACAAGGTTCTTTCAATGCGGTCATGATTCAAAGAGGCTAAGGCTTCACGCAGCTCCCTTTCTGCACCCACAACGTTGGTGCCATTGTCAGATCTCAAGTGCGAGACTTGTCCTCTTCGACAGATGAACCTTCGCAACGCGTTGATGCACGAGTCTGTGTCAAGAGAATAGGCCACTTCCAGGTGCATGGCCCTGCTTGTCATACAAGTGAATACTACCCCATATCTTTTCACGATGCTACGCCCTCTTTTTACATCAACTGGCCCAAAGTAATCTACGCCAACATTAGTGAATGGCGGTAGATCAGGAACCACCCTCTCTTCTGGCAGGTCTGCCATTTTTTGCTCACCAGGTCTTCCACCATGGAGCTTGCAAATGAGGCATCTTGATATGATCTTCCTCACTGCAGTAGGTCCACTTGTGATCCAGTATTTTCCCCTTGTTGCGGAAAGAACATGATTTCTACCGCCATGTCCAAGCTGTAAATGGACATGACGGAGAATAAGATCAGAGATATGTTGATCCTTTGACAAGATGAGAGGATGTTTAATGTCCTCAGGGATTGCTGCCTTTCTCAGCCGTCCCCCAACTCGTAGAAGTCCTCCTTCTAGAACCGGATCTAATTTTAGGATGCTGCTACTTCTCGGCACTTGTGGCTTGCCAGTGCAGCAAATTCAGTGGGGAATCTCTCTTGCTGACAAAAAGCGATTATGGAGGTTTCAGCCTCCAAAAGATCTTCCAGTGTCACCTTCTGATTCCCAAGTGATGTTGAAAAGGCTTGCATCTCCTTTTGCACATCCAACCTTGCTGCTCCAATAACACTGGTGCTTGCACGCTCCATCTCTTTTCTTTTTTTCTTTCAGTTTGAGCAAAATTCCTTTCAACTTAATGAGCCATGCAACTGCAACTTTCAATCTTTGCCAATCAGAGAAATGGGTAATCAGTTGCGATGTAGCATTGGTGTCAACAAGTATCGCATTGACCGCCAGACTTCTCTTTACTTCTGGGTCGTCGGCAGTGACTCTTGTATCCACAGGAAATGTTGGCCACGTTTCTTCAGGTTCCTGTAAGAATTTTGGGCCTTCTATCCATCTTTGCTTCATAAGATCAGCAGGGTTCAAGGATGTGGGAACGTATCTCCACTGCTCAATTTCCGAGTTGACCCTGATGGTGGTTACCCTGTTTTCTACAAAGGTTTGAAATCTTCGGTCCTCATTCTTTATGTACTTAAGAACTGATGTGCTGTCAGTCCAAAAGTAAGTCTTCTTTAGTGGAAGCTGGAGCTCTGATTGAAGCATCTTGTCCACTCGTACTGCAACAACGGCAGCCGTGAGCTCTAAATGGGGAATGGTGACAGTCTTCAGAGGGGCCACTCGAGCTTTACCAAATAAGAAAGTAACATGAACCCTCTCATCCATGTTCTGCATCCTCAGATAAGTAGCCGTACCATAGCCGTTTTCGCTCGCGTCGGCGAAGTGATGCAATTGGGCGCTAACAGTCCTCCCAAATCCTGCAGTTTTCACACATCTGTGGATCTTGAAATATGCCACCTTCTCAAGATCTGTCATCCATTTGTTCCACTTCTGTTGGAAAGCTGGAGGTATTGGATCATCCCAATCACACTTTGTCCTGCATAACCCCTGCAACAGCAGCTTGGCCGGGAGTACAAAAGGTGCCAGGAACCCCAAATGGATCACAGATGGAACTGATGATGGATAGCATGCCACGCTTGGTTGCCGGTTTCTCTTTGACTTTCAGCTTGAATTTGAAAGTGTACGTTTCAATACACCACTGCAAGCCCAAAGCTCTATCCAACGGCAGCTTATCCCTGTCCAGATCAAACTCATGCAGGTTCTTGGACTTGAGATCCTCTGGGAGGCTTTGTAGCACTTCTCGACTATTACTAATCCATTGAGTGAGGGTAAACTCTTGGAGTCTCTGGGAGGGGTGCTGGAAAGTGCTCCGACTGGAGACTCCATCGTTCTACTGGGGGACTTCAACGCCCACGTGGGCAGTGACAGTGACACCTGGAGGGGCGTGATTGGGAGGAAGCGGCCCCTGATCTGAACCCGAGTGGTGTTCTGTTATTGGATTTCTGTGCTAGCCACGGTTTGTCCATAACGAACACCATGTTCAAGCATAAGGGTGTCCATCAGTGCACGTGGCACCAGGACACCCTAGACCAGAGGTCGATGATCGACTTTGTGGTCGTGTCATCAGACGTTCGGACATATGTCTTGGACACTCGGGTGAAGAGAGGGGCGGAGCTGTCAACTGATCACCACCTGGTGGTGAGTTGGATCCGATGGAGGAGGAGGCTGGACAGACTCGGCAGACCCAAGCGTACTGTGAGGGTCTGTTGGGAACGTTGGCGAGCCCCTGTCAGAGATCTTCAACTCCCACCTCCGGCAGAACCGGACCGGATCACGAGGAGTCTGGAGATATTGAGTCAGAGTGGACCATGTTCTCCACCTCCATTGTCGATCACGGATGTTCGGGCTGTGGCCGTAAGGTCTCCGGTGCCTGTCGGCGGCAATCCCGAACCCGGTGGTGGACAGCGGAAGTAAGGGATGCCGTCAAGCTGAAGAAGGAGTCCTATCGGGCCTGGCTGGCTTGTGGGACTCCTCAAGCAGCTGGCCAGGTACCGGCAGGCCAAGCGGGCTGCAGCCCTGGTAGTCGTGGAGGCAAAAAATCGTGCCTGGGAGGAGTTTGGTGAGGCCATGGAGAAAGACTATCGGTTGGCCTCGAAGAGATTCTGGCAAACCGTTCGACGCCTCAGGAAGGGAAGCAGTGCCCTACCAACACTGTTTACAGTCGAGATGGGCACCTGTTGACCTCAACTGGGGATATCATCGGGCGGTGGAAGGAATACTTTGAGGATCTCCTCAATCCCACGACATGTCTTCCATTGAGGAAGCAGTGGCTGGGGACTCGAAGTGGACTCGCCCATCACCCAGGCTGAAGTCATCGAGGTGGTTAAAGCTCCTCGGTGGCAAGGCACCGGGGTGGATGAGATCCGCCTGAGTACCTCAAGTCTCTGGATGTTGTGGGGCTGTCTTGGCTGACACGCCTCTGCAACATCGCATGGCGGTTGGGGACAGTACCTCTGGACTGGCAGACCGGGTGGTGGTCCTCTTTTCAAGAAGGGGACCGGAGAGTGTGTTCCAACTATAGGGGGATCACACTTCTCAGCCTCCCCGGGAAAGTCTATGCCAGGGTACTGGAGAGGAGAATTCGGCCGATAGTGGAACCTCGGATTCAGGAGGAACAGTGTGGTTTCGACCCGGTCGTGGAACACTGGACCAGCTCTATACCCTTTTCAGGGTGCTGGAGGGTTCATGGGAGTTTGCCCAACCAGTCCACGTGTGTTTTGTGGATTTGGAGAAGGCATTCGACCGTGTTCCTCGTGGCATCCTGTGGAGGGTGCTCTGGGAGTATGGGGTTGGCGGCCCCTGCTTGGGGCTGTTCGTTCCCTGTATGGACCGGAGCAAGAGCTTGGTCGCATTGCGGTAGTAAGTCAGACCTGTTCCCGGTGCATGTTGGACTCCGGCAGGGCTGCCCTTTGTCACCGGTTCTGTTCATAATTTTTATGGACAGAATTTCTAGAAACGCAGCCAAGGGCCGGAGAGTGTCGGTTTGGGGACCATACGATTTTCGCTGCTTTTTGCGGATGATGTTGTCGTGTTGGCCTCCTCAAACCAGGACCTTCAGCGTGCACTGGGGCGGTTTGCAGCCAGTGTGAAGCGGCTGGGATGAGAATCAGCACCTCCAAGTCCGAGGCCATGGTTCTCAGTCGGAAAAGGGTGGATTGCCCACTTCAGGTTGGTGGAGAGTTCCTGCCCCAAGTGGAGAGTTCAGGTATCTTGGGGTCTTGTTCACGAGTGAGGAAGGATGGAGCGAGAGATCGACAGGCGGATCGGTGCAGCTTCTGCAGTAATGCAGTCGATGTACCGGTCTGTCGTGGTAAAGAAGGAGCTGAGCTGTAAGGCAAAGCTCTCGATTTACCGGTCGATCTACGTTCCTACTCTCACCCATGGTCATGAGCTGTGGGTCATGACCGAAAGGACAAGATCCCGGATACAGGCGGTCGAAATGAGCTTTCTCCGTAGGGTGGCTGGCGCTCCCTTAGAGATAGGGTGAGAAGCTCGGTCACTCGGGAGGAGCTCAGAGTAGAGCCGTTGCTCCTCCACATCGAGAGGAGCCAGCTGAGGTGGCTAGGGCATCTATTTCGGATGCCTCCTGGACGCCTTCCCAGGAGGTGTTCAGGCACGTCCCACCGGGAGGAGGCCCGGGAAGACCTAGGACACGCTGGAGGATTATGTCTCGGCTGGTCTGGGAGCGCCTCGGGGTTCCCCGGAAGAGCTGGAGGAAGTGGCTAGGGAGAGGGAAGTCTGGGCGTCTCTGCTTAGACTGTTGCCCCCGCGACCCGGCCCCGGATAAGCGGAAGATAATGGATGGATGGATGGATGGATGAGTAATAATAATAATAATAATAATGAATTTTATTTGTAATGCACTTTACATTTCTGCAATCTCAAAGTGCTAAGTCACTGAGTGAGGGTAAACCCTCCTCTGCTGCAAATGGTTATAAGGTTCTTAACCATAGTAACTGCATCCTCTTCAGAAGGCAGACTCTTCAGTAGTTCATCCATATAGAAGTTTTGTTTAACCGTTTCAATCACTTCTATTTGAAAGTCAGTCCGATTGTCTTCAGCGGTTTTTCTAAGAGCAAGGCAGGCGACACTTGTTGAGGAAACTGCTCCAAATAAATGGACAGTCATGCGATGCTCTACAAGACCTTGTTCCAGGTTACCTTGAGGCCACCATAAGAATCTTAAGTAGTCCCTGTGTTTCTCTGCCACCTTAACCTGGTGGAACATAGCTTTTATGTCCACCATTACAGCCACTTGTTCCTGTCTGAACCTCATAAGAACCCCAACTAATGAGCTGGTGAGATGCGTTCCTTGCAAGAGCTGACTGTTGAGCGAGATACCCTTATACTCCGCTCCACAGTCAAACACCACTCGTAGCTTTCTTTTCCGTGGATGGTACACGCCGTGGTGCGGGATATACCACACCTTCCCTGTTGGTGCTTCCAGCTGATGCTGCAGCACTTCTTTGGCATAGCCATTGCTAATGACATCAGCAAGAAAGTTGTTGTACTCTTTTTGAAAATGTGCATCTTTCTGAAGTCTCCGTTTTAGACCACAAACACGTTGCATGGTAAAAGACTTGTTGAAATCAAAGGACACTTTTTGCAGACGACATCACACTGAGTGAATCAACTTAGAATGGCTCTAATTTACATGTATTTATTTCTCCCCTCATCCTACTTCCCCTCAGGCTGTGACCATTGAAAATATACCCAAAATCTATATGATCTAAAAATGAACAAATACTAAACAATATATATGTGTTTGATATCATTGGAAATGTCTTAGTGCGACTGGTACAAATATCTCATCCCCACAGAAATATTCAAGAAGATAACAATGGTTTTAAGAGTTTAAAGAGATGTTGCATAGTATGGTAGGTGTGGCTTTCAACCATTTGGTCTTTTGTCAATACAGGTCTGAGACAGTGATTAAATGTAAATTCCCTTTCTTAACATATGTTACCATTTGAAAGAAGTTATTGTCAGGTCTGAATACTTAAGGCAGTGTAGCAGAAGAGTCAGGGCGCAATACTGTAATCAGATTCGCCCGTAACGTTGTGTCCAGTCAACGTTACGTAACCTATGGAAAGTCAGGAACGCATCTCTTTACTTAAGAGTATTCGATGTTTTGAGGATCTTTGAATTGATTATGTAATTGGAATTATACCGGACTGTTTAATAAATTGTTACATTTTGATTTATTCTGACTTACTCTGGAATTATTAACGATCTCTATGAGATCATGAATGGGTACTTTCCACAAAGGGTTAAACGGAATAATTAAATGTGTGTCTAACTATTAAACATAAATGACCAAATAACCAAATTGGCATTCTAATCTAAATTCAAAATTATGATAAAATGGAGTCAGATAAAGAGGAATTGGAATTAGATCCATTTTGCCCAGCTGAGAACACGAGCAGCGCAGATACCTTCACCCGCTATTCGCTGCCGCCATTGGAGCGATTTCAGCGGCCCTACAGCTTGGTGACCCGGCGACGTGATTGCTGCAGTGCTCGAACACAACGAGCAGCATGTTTTTCAGCGAAGTATTGGATTCTAAAATCATCAAGAGGTTTGAGCTTCTCTTTCTTCAGCTGTTGTGGTAAGTCAAATTCATTCTGTCTTGTTTAGAAATGTTTTGGGAAAACCCGAATGTTTGACCGTGCCGTAAATCCGGAGTTTGTGAATTGATTGAATAGACATAACCACATATCAGACATGGTTAACAACAGCGCAGATAAGAAATGAAAACTCTTGCTATTAATTGTTGAAGATCTCCTTGTCGGCATACGCAACAATTCAAACTAAACTAGAACGATCTATTTTCTGAGACTCGACGAAGAACTATAAATTAGAGCCTAATGTGATAAAATCAGCTAAATGAGTCTCCATTGTCTCATTAACTATGTGCAACGCGCGACGAGAGCGATCAGAAAATAGAATGAAAAATCTAAGTTCAGAAACAATTAAAAAACATGCGATTTGATACTGCATTTGTTTATGAAAAGCAAAATTGGGAGAAACAAGGGTGATGCAGTGCAATATGTTAAAGCTAAGAAAACTTTTTGTTTGACCTATAGCTGTTACTGCTACAAAATCGAAAATACTCGACAAAAAATAATCAAGAGGCGGTAAGATTAAAATCTAAAACTGATAAACAGAATGATAGTGATGATTGTTACTGTTTTTGTCAAGAAAACGCATGATTTAATGTTTGTGAGTGGCTCAGCTGAGCCCACGGGGCATACCACGCCCACTCGGAGAACACTTTCTCTCCCTGTTCCATGGGAGCGTTTAGCCAAAGAAGTAACTCAAGCTAAATCTATCACATTTTTTAAATCAGTTAAAATTGCCACTGTGCCATCGTGCGGGTTAGTCTTTAAATAGACTAAATCAAGCAAATAGGCATTTGAAATCTAAAAAGACATAAAATGAATGTGCCACATCATCCCTGAACCAAACCCTTTTCATATTCAAATGTACTGACACGAAAACACAATACGAAACTTCACTCTCAAAAACAGAATTTGAGCAGGGATTGGACTGCACAGCATGTGCTGCTAGTTCATTGGATGTTAACGACAACGGTGTCCTCTCATTGGCCTTAATCCTGACTGTTGTTGTGCATGCAATGAACATGCCAGTCAGCTGTGACTGCAGGGCCAAACCAAAATCACGGTCTTTAATACACTTTGACAAATATGTTGTTGCGTTTGACTTCGTTCTGATTTACTCCGAAAGTATTGATTTTAGTGCATTATGTGTACCCATTGTTTCCGCATATCTGTGTCAGGTTAGTAACGGACTGCAGTCCAGTTTTGGGTGGAGCTTTGAGGCACGCCAACTGAGATTGCAGAGCTCCGCCTAACGCTTGGCATTAATTACCAAGACTGACAAGTTATGTGATCGTGGGCCCGCATAATGGAAAGTGCGAGGACCCTGTGCGACTCTGAGAACCTAATGAACGATTTCAATAAATGTAAAGAGTTAAGTAGAATAATCAAACATTTATTCATATTTATAAAGTATTAGAAATCAGTAAAAAAACTTTTCATTTATTGAGCCAGCTCAAATAACAAGGTAACATGGACCAGAAATAACATTAATATTTGATATTCTTTGTAATATAATTGTATTATAAATAAAAATATAATATACATTGTATTACAATTGCCAAGCAGGACATTATGTGGAGGAAGGTGACACAAAACTGGGAAATCTGTAAACAGAACTCCCACACTTTTGCTGTTTGTAATGTTCTGCTACCAGAAAAATAATTCAAAATCCTTGATTTCCGAATGATTTGTTTTATACATTTAAACTTACTATGATGTATGTTGTGTTAATAACTCAGTAGATCATGTTGTGTCCATGACACCACAAAACTACGCTCAGGTTAGTTACACGGACTAAGATGCGGTTTTTGGTGAAACACACCAGACTGATGTTTTAGAGCTCCGACTAGCACATTGGCGTAAGGTCGTATACTTGGACTGGGGTTGATAGGCCAAAGCGAGTCTATTCCGTTTAGAACAATAATAAATTGTTAGACCAATCTAAATAGGGCAACCTCAATTCCTAATTATTGTAACGTTGTTCTAATTACGTAAACGTGGAAAACCACGGCATGATTATAGAAAGTTATCATTAGAGTTATAACAAGTTGGTCGCTTAATTCATTGATAATGGTCATGGCCTCTGATTGGAAACAATTTTGCATTAATTAAGCGAAGCCAGATCCAAGAGAACTGAATAAAAATATTCTGGAATGATCACAGTGGTTACGGACGTCCAGAATATCAGTGTGTGTCTGCCTTAATGACCAAGACTGACGAGTTGTGGCAAGAGATCGTAAACCCGGCGGTCACGAGGCTCAATGTTATCGGAATCTTGATTGCTGAGTATAACACAATGTAAAAGATTTGACATGAATATCCTCAACTGCAGTGTGCATGCAAGATCTTCAGCTATTGATCTCTTTATAGTGGTCAATAGCAGTGAGTTTAATAATTAAAACATCCAAATTGCAATGATCCTGTCTGTATTTTCAAATTTGTAATAGTACTAAATACGTGCGCATAGAACACACATTATAGTTGTTTGTGCTACTAGATGCACATAGGCTAGTTAAGTTTATTCTTTAAAACACATGATTGCTTTACTGTAAATGTTGCATTAAACACTTAGGTAAAGGTTGTAGAGATGCTATGCATTCTAGGCCACGTATCTTGTGTAAATTGGAATAATCGCAATACTGGAATTGTATAGCAATTTCAAGTTGCATGTGTGTCTGTCTATGTTGAATTTGTTTGTCTTCTGAGTGGAAACTCTGCTATTTCCCATATAGCTGCAGTAAAACCATGTACAGGAGCATAGAATTGCCGTCTGGCTACAGTGTGAATTACAATTGCACTAACCATGAAAATGTTTCCATCACAACAGGACTCAATAACTCTGACCTTTGCAATTTCTAATTTGAGCAAGTTCTAATACTTTTCATTGGTTCAATTCCCAGTGCCAAAATGGAGGGGAGTTGTGATATTATCTTATGCCTACAGAACTAGAAAAACTAGAAGTGTGGCACAGATAATAGAAACCCAATTCATCCTTCACTCAAACTAACTGTAATGAGAGCGACTAGAAGTTTCTGATTAATCCTGAAAAATTCTCCAGCAGAACTGGAGTTTATAATGCTAAAACAAAAAAAATTCTCCAGCAGAACTGGAGTTCATAATGCTCAAACACAGCAGATTGTGAAGGCTCGACTGCAAGAGCAGCTTTAAGTGTTAAAAAACTGAAACAACAGCAGAAATTAACTGTGTTTCTCTCTAAATTGTTTTCTCTCTAAATTTGTTTCTCTCTAAATTTGTTTCTCTCTAAATTTGTTTCTATCTCAGGTTGACAATTGCAATTCCTTGGAGGACGGACGACCAAAAGTCCCCCTCCCCTGCATCAGAGCCAGGGCAACGGAAAATTGTCAGAACTTGAGATGTGAGAGATGGGTGCAAAGATAAATATGATGGGGTCATTCACATCTCACAATATAACTACACGACCTCCCAGTGTAGCACTGGAACTAAATTATGCAACACAGATTGATATTGATTAGATTCCACCCATCTCCCAAACATGAACATAGAACACACCCTACACTCACGACAACATCACCTGGAATAGACCAAATCTATTCAGGCTGAACATTACACATCATAGACGATAAAGATGGCATAGAGTCTAAAAGTGTTACTTCACTAAAGATCTATTGCCCATTTTTTTTCACACTAACAGATAGTTTCACACACACAGAGCATATAGATCCCATGATGACTTTATTTACAACCATCCACTAACTCATGGGAAAACAATGCATTGTACATATGCATGGCTACAGACCACAAGTCAATGATGCAAATTCTCAAGCAGAGACAGACCTGCTGCAATTAAACTTCCAAGTGTTTAAACCTTCTGATATTGGGATGGTTGGCAATCCAGAGGGCCCCTGGTTTTCCTCAACACATCGCTAATATCAGAAACGTTATCAAGCAAAGATAAATCTGAAGTGTGAGAACTTCAATCAAATTACAAAATTAAAAATTTATTTTTGTCATTGACTGTGCCAGCATACATAACACACACTCACACACTCACACACTCACACACTCACACACTCACACACTCACACACTCACACACTCACACACTCTCACACTCTCACTCTCACACTCTCACACTCTCACACTCTCACACTCTCACACTCTCACACTCTCACACTCTCACACTCTCACACTCTCACACTCTCACACTCTCACACTCTCACACTCTCACACTCTCACACTCTGTTACCAGGAATACACAATCCCCATTGTATGACTAATCATATTTAGATCTGCATTAATAACATAGGGAAATTCATGAACAAACACAGTGGTTATTATATACCGGTATACACCTTCATAATTGTGATTGAATTGTTGTTATTCTTATATGGTTTATTGATGCATATCATATATTTAAATATATAAATTGCACTAACTTTTTGCTGCTTTTCCTTGAGTGATTCAGACCAAGAATACTTAGATTGCACTACCACCACAGTGATAGTGAAGAATTAGATGATAAAATGAGACCACCCTACCATTTATGACCTTGAAAAAACACTTGAGAGAAGATGTACCAATCGCACTCTGACATGAACCTACTTTTATGTTTCGTTTTTTGCTGCATTATGTGTTCCTTATGACTTCAAGTTCATCAGTGTTCAGTCGTTAATAGGTCATTAAGATGCTTTTCAGGTGTCATGCACCAAATGGCATGTAACTACAAAGGAGCCTTCCTCCTATGGAAGTCTACCCAGATAACCGCACCGTTGGAGGTGAGAGGATTGGACAAGGAGGTTCAGATTATCATCGGAAAGGTGCTACAGAAGCAGAAAGTTCTCCATGAAGGAGTGACACGTTAACTGAACAGGTCACAAGGTCCGAGACTGACTCTATGAATCGATGCCCACATGATGTGCTGAACTTCTACCACAGGTAGAACACCTGAAAGACACTAATCCACCTGCTGAACTCAAACTACATACACCTGATGAGACTGGGTGTCCAGCCGGTGAACACAGAGCCCTAGGAAGGTCCCTACAGCTGCTTACATTACAAAGACAACTTACATCTCAAAAGATATCAACCAACGTCTAATTATGATTCCATGGGATCCACTTGAGTTTGACCCAATGGATCAAGAGGCGGACTGAAAGACTTGTTGAAAACAAAGGACACTTTTTGCAGACGACGTCACACTGAGTGAATCAACTTAGAATGGCTCTAATTTACATGTATTTATTTCTCCCCTCATCCTACTTCCCCTCAGGCTGTGACCATTGAAAATATACCCAAAATCTATATGATCTAAAAATGAACAAATACTAAACAATATATATGTGTTTGATATCATTGGAAATGTCTTAGTGCGACTGGTACAAATATCTCATCCCCACAGAAATATTCAAGAAGATAACAATGGTTTTAAGAGTTTAAAGAGATGTTGCATAGTATGGTAGGTGTGGCTTTCAACCATTTGGTCTTTTGTCAATACAGGTCTGAGACAGTGATTAAATGTAAATTCCCTTTCTTAACATATGTTACCATTTGAAAGAAGTTATTGTCAGGTCTGAATACTTAAGGCAGTGTAGCAGAAGAGTCAGGGCGCAATACTGTAATCAGATTCGCCCGTAAGCGTTGTGTCCAGTCAAGCGTTCACGTAACCTATGGAAAGTCAGGAACGCATCTCTTTACTTAAGAGTATTCGATGTTTTGAGGATCTTTGAATTGATTATGTAATTGGAATTATACCGGACTGTTTAATAAATTGTTACATTTTGATTTATTCTTGTTACGTTCTACGTGTTTTGTTTTCACTCTATGTATACGTGGGGTAATGTGCACGTGTTGGCCATTATGTTCATTTGTTTCTCTTTCGTCCTTAGCTCATTATCTCTGCTCGCAGGATTGCTGTGATTGGCTGAGCCGGACGTCAGTCATCATTGAGGCGACGCTCCAGAACTAATCAGAGGCCGTTCAGCTGGGTTTAAGAGGATGGCGCGTTCATTCAGTTTTTTCCCTGTGGCGTGTAGAGCTCTGTGTAGCGAACTGAGTGGTGTGCGATGTGTTAGTGTGTTTGTGGTACAGCAAGGGAAGACGAACGGTAGGTTAGTATGCCGCGGTATACACTGCCCGTAGGTCTGTCTCTGTTAAACACACTAGGTTAGTGGTGAGCGCCACCCTTTGTATTTTTATTATTTAGTTAGGTTAGTTAGCGCCGCGTGGGTGAAGATTTCGGGGTTTTTTTTCACATTTTGCTTTGAATAGGATTAGGGTGAGTTCAAGGATTATTTTTGTTATATTATGTTTTTTCCTTTGGCGCCACTTTTTGTTTGTCTTCCCAATTTTTCCTGTATTATTGTATTATACATCGCTCACGCTCACCATTATGTTACTGGCTCAAGTGGCTTTGGCTTTCATGTGAATAAATGCAGTAGTTGTTGCTGGCAAAGTTTTGTCTGTCATGTTCTTCCAGCCTACTTCACATCATAGCAGCATTTATTTTTATTCTATATGTTGATGTTACGACCTATTCCCTAGGCCTTTTAAAGATCGTAACAATTCTGACTTACTCTGGAATTATTAACGATCTCTATGAGATCATGAATGAGTACTTTCCACAAGGGTTAAACGGAATAATTAAATGTGTGTCTAACTATTAAACATAAATGACCAAATAACCAAATTGGCATTCTAATCTAAATTCTAAATTATGATAAAATGCAGTCAGATAAAGAGGAATTGGAATTAGATCCATTTTGCCCAGCTGAGAACACCGAACGCGCAGATACCTTCACCCGCTATTCGCTGCCGCCATTGGAGCGATTTCAGCGGCCCTACATTGGCAACACCAAGGTTGTTTGGCATTGAAACATCTTTCCCTTTGAAAGGCAGTTATAACGTGTAATGTCGGTTTTAAACTGAGCAGAGGTTTCCATTATCTCCACAAACTTCTTTTCCCCTCTTGACATTTCTTCCTGTTCTGCAGAAGCTTGCTCATTGAAGTCGTAGTTGTACTGGCTGGTTAACAGCTCTTCAATTCTGTCAATGGCAATTCTGTTGGCATAAACTAAAGGGTGGTCACTTCCACAATCGCTACTTCCCCGTAATGGACCATTTATTACCCATCCCAGTAGGGTTCTGATCGCATAGGGTCCTTAACCTTCACGACTGTTAATAACCTCCCAAGGCTCCATCAACTTGGAGGCGTTTGTGCCAATTAATAGGTCAACATCAGCATTTATATGGGGAATCTTTACATCCTCTAAATAAGGCCATTTTCTCAGCTCCCTTTTGCTGATTATATTGGCTGTAGAGACAGGCATTTCCCTCTGGGTACACACTTTGGAAAGTGGATAGAAGCACTCATCAGAAACTCCTGAAATTTCCAGACCGTCAACAACAGAGCTATCTACTGCGTTAACATGTCCCAAGGTGCGGATATGAATCTTACATGTGCGTCCTTCAACGTTCAACTTGTCAATAAGCTTCCTGGTGCAGAAAGTTCCTGTACTCCCTGGGTCCAGAAAAGCATAGGTTTCAATAACCTTGTTTCCCTTCAAGCACTTAACCTTAACAGGCAAAATGGGAAGAATTCCATTGCAGTGACCAGCCCCTGTAAGACAACAAGCGGAGGATGTTGTACAGCTGTCAGAAGTATTTGACTGCTCAGTAATTGTCTGCTCACCATCCTTCTGATCCCTTTGAGTAACCCTTTCCTTCTCTCCTATGTGCAAAATACTGGGGTGCATTCGGTTACACTTGTTGCAAATGATGCGCCTGTCGCAATTCTTACTCAAGTGTCCGGTGCACAAACAACTGAAACACAGACCTTTTTCTTTTAAATAGTCTAGTTTCTCCCTGTGTGTCTTTTTTCCCAATTTAATTTCCCTGGCTCTCCACTTGTCTCTGAGTTTATACGGAAGCTTCTGACTTAGAATCTTTATGTTTGCTGGCATGTTAAGTTCCTCCAAGTATTGAAGATCATCCATAGCGTTGGAACACTCACGGAGGAAAAGTCCATAAGCTTTGAGTGCTTTGGGATCCTCAGCTTTGATACTTGGCCATCCTATAACCTTCTCCATGTAGGCCTCTGTTATCTTAAAATCATTTCCAAAGTGCTCCTTGAGCAATTTTTTGGCAGCATTGAATCCTTTATCTGCAGTCATATGAAGGCAGCTGCGCACAATATCCCTTGGCTGCCCCCTAGTGAATTGTTCAAGATAATACAAACAGTCTCCTTTACAGCTGGTCTTTGCTTCCACGCAGTGTTCAAATGCCTTCATAAAGGTGTTGAACTTCAGAGGATCTCCATCATAAATTGGAATTTCTCTGCGCGGCAGCAGTTGTAAAGTTTGCATTTTAACAAGGAGAGCTGTTAGGTCTCTTTTTGCTTTTCGGCCATAATGACCACACAAAGTGATATGGCTTATTTATTTATAAGCCCGCAAAATAGTTTTGTGTTGCGCAACAACTCGTCTAGACGCGCAAAGTTATTTTAGACGGTTGCAATATTACCAATACATTGGTTTTACGCAAATGTGTGCACACAAATTACTATGGCCATTCATAATATCAGTTGTTGCAGCAAATTGTAAAGACCTGCTGTCTGATGTTGGCCTTGCAGGGGTTGTAACACTTGTTGGCCTAAAGTGGGCTGAAAACCTCGACTGAAGATTGTGTTTGATTGTAACTGAGGGGGTTGAAAGCCTTGACTGACAATTGGCAAGATAGTTGGCGTGGCTAATGGTGAAGCGTTGCTTTGTAGTGGTAGAGATGCACGTCGCTGTGAGGGCGGAGGCACAAATATGGAAGCCTGTGGATTTAGAGAGGTGGACTGGAGCTTGGATCCATCCCCTTTTCTGATACAGGAAGCCATTCCATCAGATTTCCTTGAATGGACACTGCTACCAACCTGTAGCACCACCAACTTGGCAGAAGTGGCAGCTATCTCAATGTCCAGCTCAAGCTGCTCCTTCTTTCTCCTCAAGATGTGCTCCTGCTCCTCCAATGCATGCTTGTCGTTTAACGCAGCAGCTCGAGCCAAGAGTGCGGCCTGTTCCGCCCTTGCCTTGCGTCTGGCTGAAGAAGTGGAGGATCTGCTACTAGAGTATCCGTTACTTGAGCCACCGTGCCTTGACTGCACGTTTGAAATGCTGTCTTGAGGTTGAATCTGATCCTCCTCTTCCTCATCCTTTCCACTTTCAGCATTGACATCAACATTTTGAGTAGAAATTGCAACTTGAAATGGCAAATCATCATGATCATCATTCATTTTGGTAACTGTGGCTTTAGTGTCACGCAACCACTGATTTGTACCCTCAAAAAAAACCATTAAAACTCAGCATTTTAGGTTGGTACCATATTTCATGTTTGTTTGCTTCATCAGCAGGCAAAAAACCCATTAAAGATGTATGTACATGCTGTATTTCTTCACCCAACTTATTAAACATGTTAAATTCATTTTCAACCTCACTTACATGCCTTTTATCACCCATCAGTTTAACAATGGATTTTTTTGCATTTGACAGTTTAGTGAATTTAGACTTTCTTTCCTTTTCTAAAGTACTTATTTTTTCCAACAAAGCTTTGGGTGTTAATTTAACCACACGTTTTTCAGTCACAGATTTTACCCCTATATCCACACAAAGTTCAGTCTCTTTTTCCTTTTCGGCCATAATGACCACACAAAGTGATATGGCTTATTTATTGATAAGCCCGCAAAATAGTTTTGTGTTGCGCAACAACTCGTCTAGACGCGCAAAGTTATTTTAGACGGTTGCAAAATTACCAATACATTGGTTTTACGCAAATGTGTGCACACAAATTACTATGGCCATTCATAATATCAGCGCTGATCACCACGTACCCCAATAGAGTGTTGGTCGACTTGATGAATGGTGTCCCGATGTGATGATGCCCTTTAACTTGTTCTGTTGCAGCTCCTTTCAGCAATTGGCAACTCCAAACATTTGCCCTCCTCACATCCGTGGTTTCCAAATGAACACCGTTCAATCCATAACAGGTCCGCGTCCTCACGATGAGCGATTCTCCAAACTGAAGCAGTTTTCGACCTTAATGTATTGACTAAGTCCTAAACTATGTCTAATACTGGTTGTTGATATAGTGGATTACGTTCAGACATGTGCCCATGTGGCCTCACACAATAACTGTTCAGTCTTGTTAATATTATCTAGAAAGTTTATTCTCCTCCAATGTATCATATAGGGGCAATATCTTTACTCATAATACATAACCAAAACAACAAACCCTATTGTTCACAGCAAAAGCAAGTCACAACATGGCACAGTCGAAAACTGTTTGCTTCCCCAATCAACAACACCTGTGTCAGAGTTTCCTCCATGTTAAATGACATACCCTGGCTGATCAGCTGACAGATGATACACAAAACACATACAGCCCCCTAGTGGCACAGGACAAAATTACATAAAATGGTACAAAATGAATATGGCTCATACAAAACCCAATGGTTCTTTTAAGAGATAAAACTTCCACCACTCACACTCTCTCACACTCACACACTCTCACTTTCTCTCTCTCTCACACACACACTCACACTCTCACTCTCACTCAAACACACACTCACTCACTCACTCACACAGACACTTACTCACTCTCACACACACACACACACACACACACATACTCCCTCACTCACTCACTCACTCACTCAGACACTCCCTCACTCAATAGGCTTGTTTGAGATGCGCCTCGCCTCGCCTGAAATGATGGCGAGACTAGGCGGCTGCAGTGAAGGGAGGAGTGAAAAAAGTGCAGGCAAGACGGACAGTTCTGTCTTCTCATAGTGGATCCGACACCTGCGAGATCAAAGGCGGATATCGCGGGATTCACACTCATGCACTGTTGCTGATAAACTGGATGTAATTTAAGTTCTGTTGCTTTTATATGAAAATAAATATTATGAACAAGACACTCAAAGTTTTTGTTATTTATTTCCATTCGAAAGACGTGTTTATAATCATTTTTACTTTAATTAGATACATGTTTTTATATATTTTTATAAATATGACAACAATCACATAACCCACTGAGAGGTCGCACTGTCGAACAGTTTGGGAATATTCACACATAATTTATAGACATTAAAACATGATATCAGAGTTTTAAAATCAAACATTAAAAAAAAAGAATCACATGTCACGTTTGTTTAAACCAATGAGCATTAAGCTGTGTCGTCAGTAAGTCGTTTCCCATCATGCTTTTGCTCAGCGCAGTCGGTGGAGAGCAACTGCGCTCGACTGCAGAATCCGACACATCCGCCTTTCTTTGACATATGTCAGCATGACATTAGAGGAAGGCGGACCGCCCTCGGACACATTTCTAACCGGCATGCATCTCGCGCTGATCACCGGTGATCGGTTCTGCGCAGATTTTGCTCATCTCAAACAAGCCTATTCACTCACTCACTCAGACACTCCCTCACACACTCACTCAGACACTCCCTCACACACTCAAACACTCACTCAGACACTCCCTCACACACTCACTCAGACACTCCCTCACACACTCACTCACTCACACACTCACTCACTCAGACACTCCCTCACACACTCACTCAGACACTCCCTCACACACTCAGACACTCACTCACTCACTCAGACACTCCTCACACACTCACTCACTCACTCACTCACTCACTCACTCACACACTCACTCACTTAGACACTCCCACACACTCACTCAGACACTCCCTCACAAACTCACTCACGCTCACATACACACACACACACACACTCCCTCACACACTCAGACACTCCCTCACACACTCAGACACTCACTCACTCACTCACACACTCAGACACTCCCTCACACACTCACACACTCAGACACTCACTCACTCACTCAGACACTCACTCACTCACTCACTCAGACACTCACTCACTCACTCACTCACACTCACTCACTCACTCACACACTCACTCACTCAGACACTCACTCACTCACTCACACACTCACTCACTCACTCACTCACTCACACACTCAGACACTTCCTCACACACTCAGACACTCCCTCACACACTCACTCAGACACTCACTCACTCACTCACTCACTCACTCAGACACTCACTCACACTCTCTCTCTCTCTCTCTCTCACACTCGCTCTCTTACACACACACGTGTCTTCATTTCTCCTCTACAGTGAACAGTCCCATCTCTACTATGATCACTAGTGTCATTACCACCACTTTTATTCTACATGATAACAGAGGAAGACGAGGAAAAATAATAATGGTAATGTAAAAATTATCATTATTTCCTTCATTGTGTCAACTTAATGTTATTGAATTGCATTACCTACCTACCTATATGCATTTTTCTTGCTGAAAACAGTTGACTTTTATAATTATTAACTATTTTAGTTTACCTTACATGTTGTTGCAATAGAAGTAAACTATGATTATATAGTTTTAAATAAATAATGTAAATTATTGTTCTTAACCATTTTGTGCCTGTTTTTCCTTAAAGGGAAGAAGATAGGAGCCTTGCAACTCCTGATTAGTATTATTAATCTTATCTATTATTACATATGTCTTATGCTACATATGTTTTTTTTATTTTTTATATTTGTTTACAATTGTACATAATATAACATTTGCCCTCCTCACATCCGTGGTTTCCAAACGAACACCGTTCAATCCATAACAGGTCCGCGTCCTCACGATGAGCGATTCTCCAAACTGAAGCAGTTTTCGACCTTAATGTATTGACTAAGTCCTAAACTAAGTCTAATACTGGTTGTTGATATAGTGGATTACGTTCAGACATGTGCCCATGTAGCCTCACACAATAACCGTTCAGTCTTGTTAATATTATCTAGAAAGTTTATTCTCCTCCAATGTATCATATAGGAGCAATATCTTTACTCATAATACATAACAAAAACAACAAACCCTATTGTTCACAGCAAAAGCAAGACACAACATGGCACAGTCGAAAACTGTTTGCTTCCCCAATCAACAACACCTGTGTCAGATATTCCTCCATGTTAAATGACATACCCTGGCTGATCAGCTGACAGATGATACACAAAACCATACAGCCCCCTAGTGGCACAGGACAAAATTACATAAAATAGTACAAAATGAATATGGCTCATACAAAACCCAATGGTTCTTTTAAGAGATAAAACTTCCACCACTCCCACTCTCACACACACACACACTCACACTCTCACTCAAACACACACTCACTCACTCACACAGACACTTACTCACTCTCTCACACACACACACACACAAACACACACTCACTCAGACACTCAATCACTCACTCAGACACTCCCTCACACACTCACTCACTCACTCACACACTCACTCAGACACTCCCTCACACACTCAGACACTCACTCACTCACTCAGACACTCACTCACACACTCACTCAGACACTCCCTCACACACTCAGACACTCACTCACTCACTCAGACACTCCCTCACACACTCAGACACTCACTCACTCACTCACTCAGACACTCACTCACACACTCACTCACTCATTCACTCACTCACTCATTCACTCACACACTCACTCACACTCACATACACACACACACACACTCCCTCACACACTCAGACACTCACTCACTCACTCACATACTCAGACACTCCCTCACACACTCAGACACTCACTCACTCACTCACTCACACACTCAGACACTCCCTCACACACTCAGACACTCACTCACACACTCCCTCACACACTCAGACACTCACTCACTCAGACACACACTCACACACTCACTTACTCACTCACACACTCACTCACTCACTCACTCACACACTCACTCAATTCAATTAAATTCAATTGTGCTTTATTGGCATGACATACATGGGTACATATTGCCAAAGCATTTCACAAAGCAAAACCAATACATGCATAAAACACATTCACATTTATATTTATATATACATAAATTATAATATATATATCAATAATATTATTGATCTGGATGTGTTCACTCAGTACATCTTAATTTGTGGCATTTATAAATATGATGTGCTATATAAGGGGAAGCAGGTCCTTCACAGAGTAAGACCTTCAGTTTGTCAGGATCATGGAGTGACTGGAAGTCAGGAATAATGTGCTGGATTTGACTGTACAGTGAGTCTCTCAGCGGTGTGTATTTATCACAGTGGAGGAGGAAGTGTGCCTCCGTCTCCACTGCTCCTGATCTACACTCACTGCAGATACGCTCTTCTGGAGGCCGCCATGTCTTCTTATGTCGACCTCTTTCTATGGCCAGCGTGTTGTCACTCAGTCTGTACTTCGTTAATAACGCTCTGTTTGTTGTGTTCCTGACCGAGACCAGATAGTTAGCCAGACTGTATTCTCTGTTCAGTCCCAGGTAACATTGGAGACGGCTTTGCTCTTTGGTTTGATGTTTCCAATGCTGCATATACGACTCTTTCTCATTTGTCATTATTTCTTTGATTTTTGCAGATTTTACAGGAGCAGTGGTGTTGTACGCTTGGTTCATCAGTTCTGACACCATTACACAAAGATTACTCTTCTGTGTTTTTAGGGCTTTAAAATGGAGATCATCTTCAGAACTTGAGTGTAGGTGGATCCAGAACTTCAAAGCTCTTTTTTTAATCGTTAGATTAAGGGGAAGTCGGCCCAGCTCTGCCCTGCATGCGTTGTTAGGAGTGTTTCTGTGGACGCGGAGGATGTTCCTACAGAACTCCACATGGAGACCTTCCACAGGGTGTTTGTCCCAGACCTTATGGCTGTAGTTTCCCGCTGGACCCCAGACCTCACTTCCATACAGTTCAATGGGCAGAATGACGCTATCGAAGATCTTTGTCCAGATTCTGATGGGGATGTTTATTTTGAATAATTTCAATCGTATGGCATGCAGTGCTCTGCGGGCTTTTGCAAGTAATGTTTTAATTGCTAATTTAAAGTTTCCAGTGGGTGTTAAAACCAGACCAAGATAATTATAATGTAAAGTGTGTTGAATTGTGGTGTTGTTTACAGTAAATATATGTTTATGTTCCAGATTTCTGGGTTTTCTTCTGAAATATCATGACCTTAGTTTTTGGAAGTTGACTTCTAAGGACCAGTCATGGCAGTATTTGGTTAAGATGTCTAAGTTGTTCTGGAGACCTTCTGGTGTTTTAGACAGAATTAGTAAGTCGTCTGCATACAGTAGATATTTGACTTCTGTGTCGAACAGTTGTAGTCCTGGGCTCTCTGATTGGTCCAGTAGATCTGCCAGTTCATTAATATACATGTTAAATAGAGTCGGACTGAGGCAGCAGCCCTGTCTGACCCCTCGCTGTTGGGAAAAATATTCTGTACTTCGTTGACCAATTTTTACTGCACATTTATTTTTGTTATACATGTTTTTAATTAAGTCATATGTTTTTCCCCCAATACCACTTTAAATGATTTTATAAAACAATCCTTTATGCCAAATGGAATCAAAAGCCTTCCTGAAATCGACGAAGCAAGCAAATATTTTTCTGTCTTTCTTTTGGTGTACATGTTGGTTTATTAATGTGTGTAGTGTGTGAATATGATCAGTGGTTCGATGTTTCGGGAGAAAGCCAATTTGAGATTTGCTGATGACATTGTGCTGCTTTAAGAAGGATGAAATTCGAGAGTTGATTATAGAACAAAATACTTTTCCCAAATTGCTAGTTACACAGATTCCTCTGTAGTTATTATGATCTGTTTTGTCTCCACTTTTGGAGAGATGAGCCCTGTATTCCAGACCTCTGGAAAAACACCTGAAGTCAGAATCAAGTTGTACAGTTTGAGCAAAGCGTTCTGAAGTTCAGGAGAGCTGATCTTAAGCATCTCGTTTTTTATGTTGTCGGGGCCACAGGATTTCTTAGATTTGAGGGATTGCAGTTTCCCACTTAGTTCTTGTTGGTTTATTGGATAATCTAGTGGATTTTGGTTGTTTTTGATGCATGACTCAAGAGTGTCTAATTTTTCAAGGATTTTTAATTGGTTGGGATTATTTAAAGGGTCAGTTTGATGGGTATAGATGTTCTCAAAGTAATCTTTCCAAATCTGGCCATCTTGTATGGCCGGTTCTTGTGGCTTTGTAGCATTTAAACTGTTCCACATACTCCAGAACTGGCCCTGGTCAACTGTGTGTTCAATCTTCTGAAGCGTGCTGTTGTAATAATCCAGTTTCTTCTGTCTCAGCGTGTGTTTGTACTGTTTCAGAAGGTCTGAGTGTTTTAAGCGTAGCTCAGAATTGACTGGATCTTTGTGTTTTTGGTTTGAAATGAACCTTAGCTCTTGTCTAATTCTTTTACAGTCATGGACAAACCATTTTTCAGAAGGGTTTTGTTTTGTGGATTTTTTGTGTTTATATGGTGTCAATTTATTTAAGTGAGCTGTTTTTGCTATATTTTCAAAAATGTCATTTATATGTTTAATTGCTTAATCAATTCCCTTCCGGTTATTGGCATATATTGAATTACTAAACATTGTTATGGAATTGACTATTTGACTTGAGTTTAATGCATGAATATATGTGTGGCAAGCAGCGGGGCGAGGGACCGCGAGAGCGGGACCGGTGACGAGTGATAATGAGTGCCAGCTGCGCGTCACACCGGTCTCGTCTCGCGGCCGAGTGACGGGAGCATAAAAGGAGGAGCGAAGACCGCAGAAGACGAGAGAGGACCAGGCCTGGATTTTGTGTTATGTTTGTTTACGTTTGGTTATGTCGGTGGGCAGTCGTCCGTGAGGGGCTGCCCACGTTTTTTTATGTATGTGTGTTTGCGGGCAGTCGTCCGTGAGGGGCTGCCCGCGGTTTACTTTTGTTTTGTTCATTGATTTTGAAATTAAAATGTCTTGAATGTTCGCCGCTTCCCGCCTCCTTCCTTCCACCCATGAACGTCGTTACAATATGTTTCAGCAGTGCTATGAGTCCATCTATATGATGTGTTGAATTTATGGAGATGAATTGGCTTTCTATGCATGTCTCTTGGTCTGATGTTCTCACCTTTAATGGAAACATTGATCTGGCTGTGATCAGACAGGGGAGACTGAGCTTTGATGGTAAATGCTCTGAAATTTGAGGGGCTTAGATTTGATAGGGCATAATCTACAACACTGTTCCCGAGATTTGAGCTGTAGGTAAAGTGACCACAGGAATCTTCTTTGATTCTACCATTCAGGATATAAAGACCTAAAATTTGACACAGACGCGCTACCTCCTTCCCATGTCTATTGACTCCAGTATCCTGGTTATTTCTTCTGGGTAGGGTATTAAAGAGATCTCGGGGCATTTGTGTGAACAGATGTTTATCACCTGAATCATCAATGTAATCTGGTTCTAAACCAGTACGAGCATTTAAATCTCCACATAGTAAAATGTTCCCCTGAGTTTGATATTGATTAATTTCTCCCTGTAAAATGTGAAATATCTCGTCGTCGTAATATGGAGAGTCTGATGGAGGGATATAAATTCCACAGATAAAGAGGTCTTTATCCAGAATTCCAAAGTTTTTATCCAATTTTAACCATATGTGATTTTTGCCTTGCTGTACTGGTGATGTAAAAGGGGCAAAACCATTTTTTATCCATATAACTAATCCTCCAGAATCTCTGCCATGATGTACTGAGTTGAGTTTCCAGGAGGGCAGGATGATCTCAGAGTAACCTGCCGGACACTGAGTGGACACATCGGATCTACACTAGGTTTCTATTAGGATCAATATGTCTACATGTGTGATGCTATTCAAGAATTCTGTGTTTGTGCTTTTCAGTCCGAATGTTTTAGAGCACAAACCCTGAATATTCCAAAAACTAAGATTTAACATTTTTTTTTTATCAGAGATTAAAATACTGCTGTTTATCTGAAGGCAAAACCAAAAACATTTTACAAATAAATAAATAAATATAATAATAATAAAGAAATAATACAACAACAAAAAAATAAAATAATAATAATAATTTTTAAAAAAAATCGATAGTAAAATAAAATAAGGAAAATAGGTAATAGTAATAGTTGGTCAAGTGTATAAGTAGTAAAACCCATTAAGTTATAAATAAATCTTATGTATGAATAAGGATTAAAAAAATGAATGAATGAATAAATAGATAAATAAATAAATCTCAATGTAATAATGTGTTGTGGCTGTTAAATAATCAATTATATAGATTATGTCATCAGCTGTGGTATAAATAGATTTTGTGCATGTTAGTTGAGCATTTTGTTGCACAGGAGGATCAGCAGTTGTTTAATCTCCCCCACATCGCTGGAGGAGAGATCCTGAGCTGATGAGGAGGGCTGATGAGACTCTACCTGGGCGTGGCTCCGCCTCTACTGGGACGGCACAGGTGGACGGGGCTGGGGTGGGGCTTCAGCGTACAGGTGTCTCTCTTATTGTCTGTGAGACCATCTTGAAGTCAGGGGTCTTCTCTGGAGGTCTTGTGGGGGTCTGGAGCGAGATGAAGGTCCAGATGGATCCAACGGCTGCAGTCTCATCTGGTTTCTTTTAGTTCCTCTGTAGCCAGTTGTTGGGAAGCGTCCAAGGGCAACATCCTTCATAGCTTTAGCAAAAAGCCTGACTCCATCCTGGTTCAGGTGGAGGCCGTCATGCAGGTGCCATGGTCTTATAGAGCTGTGGGGGACTAAGTGGACGTTGGGCAGACTGGAGCAGGTGTGACGGAGCTCTTCATTGATCTGATCGATCACCGAGGGAGGGACGTCGAGCCGTGGGAGCAGAGTGGAGACCAACACTCGTGTAGTGGGGAACGTCTGCGAGGCTTTCTCTGCCATCTCATACATAGCCTTGGCTGTGCCTTCCTTTAGGCTGTGGAGGTCATTCGTGCCTGAATGGATGATGATGCATTGTGGGCTGCCGAGTTGGTCTGTAGTGAGCAGCTGATGAGCCCGTTATGTGTTCCTGTAGTGGAGCGCGAGGACTCTCTGTCTGGGGAACAGTTTCTCTTGCTCGATGTGTTTTCCGATGGAGTCCATCAGAAGCACTACTGGTGTTCTGTGGGAGGCTGGCGGTGTGTGAGCGAGGTCTGCAGCTGTAGAGCTGTGTGACGGCACTTCATGCTGGAGGTGGGGATCGCTCTCAGTGCTGATGTTGTTGGGAGATTCACTTTCCTTGTTTTTAAGATGAAAACACACTGCATTCTGCTCTTCCAGCTTTTCTTTCAACTCTTGGATGTTTCTCTCTAACTTTCTTTCTCTCTGCACTGAGTCCCCTTTCATTTTTGACATTTTAGTCTTCATTATCATGTTGATGTTGTGCAAATCCTTAATTTCAGCCATGAGATTTTTGATAGTGAACTCATCTGGGCGGCTAAGAATGAGCTGTTTTAATTCTGACAGCTCCATCTCTAGAAGAGTCATTTTCTCAGGGAGACAGCGGAGATAACCGGATGTGTGTGAGTCCTGCTCGATCATCAGTTCATCGAATGGAGCAGGAGATGTGCTAACTGGAGAGCAGGGCATCAGTCCGTTCTCCTCTTCAGATTCCTCCTCGGCACTAGCTGTTTCATCCCGAACTGTCTGTTTTACACGGGGAAAGGATTTCTCGAACACATGGAGACTTGCTTCGTTCCCTTGAATTAAGACCATCCCACTGTTGTAGAGATTGATGGTTTGGAGCTGTGAGGAGTGCTCAGCTGAGTCAAAAACACTGATCTGGCAACCTTTACAGATTCCCCTCTTCTTAGTGTATGGGAAATAGTTACTAATAGCACTTTTCCATATGTGGCTCCTCTCAGTATAGAAAATCAGATTTGTCTTCTGATTTTGAGAAGTCATATCAACATAAAGTGCTTCAGGGTGTTCATGTAACACTGACTGTTTGAACGCTTTTCTATGATCTCATTTGATGCCGGCAGGATAAACGATCTCCATGGCAACCGCTGAATGCGTCCGTTATTGACAGTTGGGATGATGTCGGCAGTTGTTATTAATGAAAACAAATAGTACTATAACACAAATCTTCTTAATCTTCTCGTAAACGTACTGTATTGTGTTGTGCTGATGTGTGTCTCTCTTGTTCTTGTGATCGCGGTCAGCTGTGTGTGTGTGGCGCTCTTTCTCTCGCGGCCGCTGATGGTGAGACTGTAACTCGCAGTTGCGGCTCTTTCAACGAAGCGACTGAAGTTTTTCTTCGTTTCTCGCGTCGTTTTCTGTAGTTTTATACTTCTATAAGTGTTAAACACCGGTTTTTGAGTTTTTTCCTCAATCAACAGCAGTACTTTTTGTGAATTAACAGGAGCTCATAACTATTGCGTCTGTTCAGAACGTTGTCACGGTAATCACTCACTCACACACTCACTCACACACTCACTCACTCACTAACTCACACACTCAGACACTCCCTCACACACTCACTCACACACTCTCTCTCTCTCTCTCTCTCTCTCTCTCTCTCTCTCTCTCTCTCTCTCTTACACACACGTGTCTTCATTTCTCCTCTACAGTGAACAGTCCCATCTCTACTATGATCACTAGTGTCATTACCACCACTTTTATTCTACATGATAACAGAGGAAGACGAGGAAAAATAATAATGGTAATGTAAAAATTATCATTATTTCCTTCATTGTGTCAACTTAATGTTATTGAATTGCATTACCTACCTACCTATATGCATTTTTCTTGCTGAAAACAGTTGACTTTTATAATTATTAACTATTTTAGTTTACCTTACATGTTGTTGCAATAGAAGTAAACTATGATTATATAGTTTTAAATAAATAATGTAAATTATTGTTCTTAACCATTTTGTGCCTGTTTTTCCTTAAAGGGAAGAAGATAGGAGCCTTGCAACTCCTGATTAGTATTATTAATCTTATCAATTATTACATATGTCTTATGTTACATATGTTTTTTTTATATTTGTTTACAATTGTACATAATATATAATTGTACACCTATATTAATCATTGCATAATAATGTAAATACTGGTAATATAATTTTTTATACCTCTAATCAAGTAAAACAATTTTTATATAAGCAACTTTTCTGTTTTTTTTTTTTTCTTTTCTTTTTTTATAGTGCCACAAACTGGAGAAGTACCTGGGTGACAGAGGATGCATTGCTGGGCACTTATGTTTGTCTTTAAACAGTTTGACATATCAATAAACATTTTGAAATTACTACAAAATGTGTGCAGTCATTATTATTATTATTATACAATAATTTATTATTATTATACTTTAGGGAATTATCAGAAGGAGTAGTTTTGTAAAAAAAAAAAAAGGAAATGTTTTAAATTATTTTAACATTTATTTGTCATACAGTATGCAACTGCTGAATTTTTTTTCTTAAATGTAAATACATGAATTAATACTTGTGTAATGTATACAATAGAAACCATTAGGCCCTTGCTTGGGAAAAATAAATATGCAATCTGTCATTTTAGTTTTATATTTCATGGGGACACATAAATGTTTAACTGATAATCTGTCCATTCATCACAAGAACCTGGAAGGTCCTGTCATATAAGACCATATATGGGCAAGTAAGTGTGACGCATCTGCTCAACTGGATTCTCATTGGCTTTGACATTTCCTTGGCACGACATGACTGGTTGTGGTTGGACAACCTTTTAACCCATATTAAAAAACGTTTAATTTTGCAAAGTATGTTTTGTTGTTATTATTACGTCAGCAATCCATTCAGTTAACAATGCGGTGATGCTATGTTGTGTGAAATGACCCCTTTACCGAGATCCTAACCCTAACCCTAAGTGTAACTTCACTGAACTACAAACTAAGACTATTGCGTTACATCAATATAGTGACAGAGGCTTAAGGGTAATGTAGTTTAAAATGGGTAATAAAGAAATTGAAAAAAAAACCACTATCTTTAATGAACAGAGAGATCTAATCATGTTCATTGGGCAAACCTCTATGAAATATTTGAGAGGCAGGCTGAAATTTGGTATTTTACTTGGCATTTTCAAAAAAAAAACTTTATACCACCTTTTCCTACATATATTTGAAAAGGTATGCAACATTATTTAGTAAACACTGTGTAAATAGTTGTCATGCAAATTTTCTTTTTGATACTATAATCAGACTTTGATTTACAGCCATTTGAATTGTGCACTTTTTTTTGCTTTTCTATGGGACTATATCTGGCCCCTGGGGATGGAAGGGCAGTAAAAACACAACATGCAGATGTATTCTCATCATGGACAAGTGTGTTGAGTCAAATTTATATTGTCTTTTCAACGACTTGTAATAAGTTGTTGTATAAGTTGTTGAAGTTCATCCAGTCATAGTTAACAACAGAACAAGAATAAACCCCCCAAATTAACATAAATGCTCATTTAGAACATTCTTATCAGTTTATTTAATTAGAACAAGATACAGCAATACAGTGTTAGTAATAAACAAATACATCTATTTAAACAACCAAAACACCTTATGACACTTCATTGTACTATGTGCATCTTCAGCTTGCTTGTAGTACGGGATCCACAAACTTTCCCTGGTATATCACCCTGTGTGTCAGAAGTGCCTGTAACAATATAAGCCACACAGTCTCTTCTAATGCATCTTTCAGCCTTCCCTTCACAGAAATTTGGCATACTTATCGTATTCGACACTGCATCTAGGTCACTAAGCATATGCAGTGGTTACATTCTAGCCCTAAATGTCATTAATATGACTAAATGTTCATGTCTCAATTAAAACAATCATGGTAATTTTATGTTTTTTTTTTTTTTTTACTAAATCAAATTGTGTATCTACTAAACACCATCCTTAATATGGAATATTCACCATTCTTCATCCAAAACTTTACTTGAGAATACAGCTAACGTAGCATATAAAAGACATGATATTCAAAAGAAATAAAAATGGGTTATGTTAAAACCATGATATTTATCAGTTCCCAAATAAGGCCTCCACACAAATGCAAGAATGATGAAATCACATCCAGTTTCCTTACAGGAACTATCCTGGTTTTCTTCCTCTTGCTTGCCTGTCCATGTCCCAATCATAATCATCTTCTATGTCTATACAAATTTGCAATTGTTATCCAGCACTATGCAGAACAAATTAACAAAAGACGTAACTAATTCAAATAAAATCACTTTATTGTCACATTACCATGAACGAAAATGTACAGGTGATGAAATTATTTTGTGCAAACTCCGCAGCATGACAGTACGCATGACAAGTATAGAATATATACTCAACACATATACAGTATTAACAATATACATAGTATACATATGGGACTGGATATATACTGTACACAGAGCACTAAATGAAAACAATAATAAGCACAATAAATCACAGTATACATATACCGTTGCAGTTGAGTATGAACTAGTGCAAATAGATTGTCAGGATACAGTCAGTGTAACTGATGGAGAGCAGTGCATATGAGGGTTGCTGTGTGTGGCATTACTCGCTGTGTGTGGCATAAGCTCACCTCCACAGAGTTCTCTGCAATTTGTACCACTCTCTGCAGAGCTTTGCAGTTGAGGGTGGTGCTGTTCCTGTCAGGATGCTCTCCACAGTGCTTGTATAAAATTATTTGAGGTTTCTGGGGCTCACACTGAACTTCCTCAGCTGTCTGAGGAAGAAAAGACACTGATGAACCTTCTTCAGCACAGCATCAGTGTGGATGGGCCAGGAGTGGTCACTGGTCACCGGTGATATGAACACAGAGCTCAAATAGTTCCTCAGCACTACTGATGCAGTGTAGCTTTCCCTCAAACAGGGGATGAAGTCCTAACATAAGGAAACATGCATTTAGAAGGCGGTAAATAAATAAACAATATATAGTATTATTTATAATCGTTGCACTGGACTTACCATTGACTCATGTTGGAGGTATGGGCCAAAAGGTTCCTTCCAGAACTGTCTTACGGTTGTGATGTTTACTTTCATGGGCCATAACATCTGAGCTGTCACAGTAGAGCTGTTTGGGAATGCAGTCTTCACATTGGACAACTAATGATTTCAGGCTGCAGTGTTGGACTTGGTGCCCACAGAATCCTCCCCCGTCAAAAAAAACTCCACCATCTGTGGCCTCAGTCCTGCTTCCTGCCCAAATTCCAAAGTCAAGTCAAGTCACCTTTATTTATATAGAGCTTTGAACAATGCAGATTTTTTCAAAGCAGCTTCACAGTGTAAAACAGGAAAATAATGCAACATATTTTGATTCAGCCGTACAGCCGTTCCGGAGAAAACAGTGATGTCATCAGCTTATTTCAATTTTCATAAAGTGACAATGTGGGCAGATCAGTAATTTAGTCTATATGGTTAATTTAGTTTAGTAATTAGATTTGTTTGGATATTTAGTTGAAAATGTAGTGTCCCCAACTGAGCAAGCCAAGCCAGAGGCGACAGTGGCAAGGCACCAAAACCCCATCAGGAGACCTAATGGAGAAAAATAAACCTTGGGAGAAACCAGGCTCATTCGGGGTGCCAGTTCTCCTCTGGCAAATTAACAAACAGCGTATGATTATTATTCTGGCAACTTTACAGGTCAGAGGTCATATTGAATCGGAATATTTGAAAGATCGGAGTCATCACGCCGGAGACGGGTTTATTGAGGATGCCGTGTCAACGAGGCAATTTCAGGGGGGAGTCTAATTGACACGGTCTTTGCAGACACTTCATGGATGGATTGGTCATGTCTCTGCACAGGTCCACCATCTGATCTGGATACAGCCCGGATCTGGCTAACTAAAGTAAACCTTGGGATAAACAGAGAGACTAGATGCCATTCTTTTTATGATGTAACCAGTACATCAGGTGTTATGGGAAGTGTTTCCGGTTCCGGCTATCCAAAGATAATGGCACAGCTGATTTGTTCAGTCTATAAAAAAGTGAAATATGATAAATGCTGACTTGAACAGTCCTTTGAGAGATCAACATCAAATGCTGTACTTCATATAACTGCATTGCTTGAATACAGACATACCAATGGAAATGTCATTGTGTCTTTTCTGTTCGGGCACAATATGGCCATGATTATTCTTCATCCTCAACAGGACTGGTTTGAATAATTGTAAGCAGTTTAAAGGCCTTTTCACACCAAGGAACATTTTTTCCTTGGTGTTTCCTTAGTTCATTTTATTTGACATTTACAACTTAGAGGCACTAAGACGAGACGAGAAGCTGAACTGACTTTAACTTGAGCGGCAAGTTTTTAGTTTTTAGAACATTGTGTCATGCTTGAGACGTTGCAAAAGGCTTGAGCACACCGGTTAAACACATCAGTCTAGTGCGTGTTTATACAGTATATAGAAAAAAAAATGGACAAGTAGCACACTGGAATGGAAAAACTCGATCTGTGTGAACTACTACTACTACATGAACATTACACTTTATTACAGGGTTCCTCAAACTCGGTCACGGAGGGCCACTGTCCTGCAGAGTTTAGCACCAACCCTAATCAAACACACCTGAGCAAGGTAATAAAAGTATTCAGGATCACTAGAAAATCACAGGAAGGTGTGTTTGATTAGGGTTGGTGCTAAACTCTGCAGGACAGTGGCCCTCCAGGACCGAGTTTGAGGAAACCTGCCTTATTAGGTTCTTACTGATGAGGCAGTGTGATATATTTAAAGTTTAAGAAACATCCAATGCTGTGCAAAATGTAACTGCTGTAATGTTCAATCAAGGGTTAAGACCAACACAGACATACCCCAGGAAATGTTTGCAGTTGCAGCTTTTTGTCTTGTTCATAAACGCACAAGATGGCCAAATTCATCCCTCTCCACGGACAAGACAGGTTTAACAAGCCCTTGATATCACTTCCTTTTCAGCTGAAACATAGAAAAACAAAGATATATTTATATATATATATACACACACACACACACACACACACACACACACACACACACACACACACACACACACATGTTGAGACAGTGTGTTAAACATGATCTGTGACCAATATAAATGAGAGGAAGGACTTTAAGGAAAGTTAATAACACATAAAACAATAAAGATACATTCCTTAAAGCAAATCTGTTACAGCGAAATGTGTTCAACATTACCTGTGAAGGGTCGAACCTTTGAAGGACTTGTTCAGCCTCCATGGCAGCTTCTTCAGGATCAGCATTGGGAGCTTTGAGTTCAAGTTCCCTGTTAATTACAAGCAGCTTTCTGACATAAATGGTCAGTATCAAATAGTTTTGAGTTTTAAAAAAATATGCCAAGATGAATAAGAGAAAGAAAGAGCAAAAACACGTGTATATGAATTACAGATTACAGTTCAGAAAAACAGACAGTAAGTGAGCTTTTGTGAGAGATGGTTTCTTAAAAGAGCTGTTGGATTTAAAGTTGTTGTGGGAGATGGAGATGGAGGAGTAGGTGATCTGAAGTAACTGCAAGACAGAAAAACATATTAAATTACAATGGCATAAATATTGAAATACAAAAGAGCATTAAAGGCATGGCAAGTGTTGTAGTCATTGTCATAAAACTATGGTAAGGTGTTGTTAGTGTTACTATGCTTTTACTACAACTACCACATTAAAACTATGGTTACTGTGGTAAAAGCATAGTAAGTGTTGTGGTTACTATGCTTTAATTACAAAATACCACAGTAAATCTATGGTTACTGAGGTAAAACCATGGAAAGAGGTGTTTTGTGCTTTAACAACAAATACCACAGTACAACTATGGTTAAACTGTGGTAAAAAGCATGGAAATAGGTGTTTATTGTGCTTTAACAACAAATACCAGAGTAAAACTATGGTTAATGAGGTAAAACCATGGAAAGAGGTGTTTTGTGCTTTAACAACAAATACCACAGTACAACTATAGTGATAGGTTCTTAGTCCTTTGTATAATGCCTCATCCCAATCCTGAATTGGCAGTTGAATAAACAAGTCTCAGCGCTGAGGGAGAGTATCTCAAAGAATCTCATAGAATCTCAAAGAATCTCATAGAATCTCAAAGAATCTCATTTTTTTTAAGGCCAGGGATGCAGAATATATACATAGGATCTAAAGGGGGGTAGAAAAGTTTTAACCAATCACAGAGAGAATACATCATCTAGCTCAAGGTAAAGGAATGTGAGATCTTTACAATAACAAAGCTAATATGGTTGCCATCTGGTCATCTATCCATTTGACCTAGAGGCCCTGCAAGACTTCTTCATACGTTTAACAGAAAAACCAGAGACATTTTCTCCATCCAATCCCAGCAGAACCTGTTGCTATAGGTGGGAGTGCTTCCATACTGAAAACCATATGTTGGACTGCAGCCTCACAGAGAACAACAAATACCTATGTCCATTTTTTACTCTATGCTGAGATCAACACAAAATCTATCAATTGCCCCTTTTGGCAATAAAATTGCCACACCCAGATCTCAGCATTACTTACATACACATACAATCACTTTCTTTACCTTCGTTAACATTTCAGCAAACATTTCCTGAATTCTTCTTCATTCACTTTAAAATTCTATTTATCAATGCATGTGGTTCATCGTCATGATGTACCCAAGTTTCATTACCAGTGCTAACAGCAGCTTGTATATTAATAAGTACATTCACCATCACCACCAGATAAAATATAACTTTAGCAATCATGGCTGGAGAGCTCCAATGATAATTGCTGGTTCTTTATATCTAGCACTTTCTTTCTTCTTTTCCTTTTTGAACGTCTTGGTTCTCCTTCCGTCAAATCTTTCCTTGGCACACTGGTTTCCACCTCCACGTCGATCAGAATATTCCCCTGGGATGGAGCTGCTTTCAGTTGACTGGCATGGATCCACTGTGGCTGGAAGTCCGTCAGCACTCCTGTTCACGTCACAGCAATCACCGTGGCGGGCCCCAGATACTTCGGTTCTCCTAGTTTTGTGGGCTTCAGACACTTTATCAGCACCTGCTGTCCTGGAACGAAAGGATGAGTAGGCTTTTCTGCTGGTAGAGGGAGAGAGAGAGAGACATCAGCATTGATGCTATTCAAAGTTTTGACTAGGGAATCCACATAATCCGTGATGATCACCTCCGTGTCACCTGTGGAAAAAACGCCAGCGCGACCTTTGATCCATGGGGTCGGGAAAGGTCTACCCATTAAGATTTCAAATGGAGACATCTTTGTGGTTGCTGATGGTGACATTCTTATTTCTGTCAATACGGCAGGTAGCAAATCAACCCAATTTCTGCCTATATCAAGACACGCATTATTAAGATTTTCAACTTGTCCACTTGATCTCGGATTATATGGTATGTGAAATTGCCAGGTAATATTAAGCTCTTTGGCTAACAATTGTGTGACTTTAGAAGCGGACAGAGTTCCGTTATCACTATCTATAACCGATGGTATGCCAAAACGCGGTACGATGTCTTTAGCTAGAGCTTTAACTACCGTCTGTGCATTCTCTCTTCCACATGGAAAAGCTTCCGGCCATTTAGAAAATCTGTCAACAATCACAAGCAAATATTTCTTATTTCCGCAAGGAGGCATGTGCGTAAAATCAATTTGCAAGTGTTGGAATGGTAGCTCAGGGTGTGGTAAAGAGTCAGGTTTAATTGCCTTATGCTTGTTGGTTTGAGCACACACCAGGCAAGCATCCAAAATCAAAAGAGTATTTCATTGAACATTTGCTATGCAGTAAGATCGATTCAGCATTTGTATCACCTTCCTTTTTGACACGTGATACACCATGATAATGTCTACATAGTATAACGATCGTAGATTCAGGTAGTGCGAGTCTACCTTGTTGTCACAACAATGTGCCTGGAAACTGGTTCTAAGGGAACGCCATGATCCTTTACGACTATATGCGCCTGTCATGCTTTCCATCATGGCTGTATGCGCCTGTCACGAATCCTGTAACGATATGGACCTGTCATGAATCCCGTAACTATATGGACCTGTCACGAGTCCCGTAATGACTATGCACCTGTCACGTTTTCCGTCACGACTAATGTGCATGTATTATTATTATTATTATTATTAATTATTGTTATTAATAATAATAATAATAATAATAATAATAGGGGGATATTAATATTAATAAATAATAATAGGCCCTAATAATGTCAAGCCATACCTCACTGCACGTTTTCTGTAGGCCTAAGGTAAACTTGCACTAATTTTCAGAGGAGACTTCACACTTTGTAGTCATTGTATTTTGTTAGCCTATATGTTTTGTTTTTCTGTTTAGAGTTCTTTAAGCTTTTTATGTCTTATAGGCCATAACTATGTCATTGAAAACAAGCAGGACAGAAATTAAAATAAAACCATTTGAACTTTAACTCCACTGACTGCAGAGGCTCGAAGGGGGCCCTGCGCAGGGCTGATAAGACCCCTGCGAGGTCCCAAGAGGGTACTTGTAGAGGGCGAGGTGGATTCAACCTCCTACCGCTCCTAAGGAACCTGCGGACCAGGTTGTGCTGTCCAACCATTTTAGAATCCACCAGGTCATGGTGAGCCGCTATTGTTTTGTCATGTGTTCCTTTTTGTCATGTGATCCCGCCATGTGCTCCATTGTCATGTGATTCTCTTGTCTTCATGCATTATGTTCTCATGGTTTGTTTTTGTCATGTGTTCATCAGTTCTGTTTTGTCATTGGTCCATTGTTTGATTGTTCACAGGTGTTCCTTGTTAGTCATTGCTCTGTGTATTTAAATGGTAAATGGTAAATGGACTGCATTTATATAGCGCTTTCAACAGACCTATGGCCATCCAAAGCACTTTACATATTGACTTTTTTTTCTGGGATTTAGCAATCCTGTGAATCACTAAACTAATATTTAGTTGTATGACCACAGTTTTTGAAAACTGCTTGACATCTGTGTGGCATGGAGTCAACCAACTTGTGGCACCTCTCAGCTGTTATTCCACTCCATGACTCTTTAACAACATTCCACAATTCATTCACATTTCTTGGTTTTGCTTCAGAAACAGCATTTTTGATATCACCCCACAAGTTCTCAATTGGATTAAGGTCTGGAGATTGGGCTGGCCACTCCATAACATTAATTTTGTTGGTTTGGAACCAAGACTTGCCCGTTTACTAGTGTGTTTTGGGTCATTGTCTTGTTGAAACAACCATTTCAAGGGCATGTCCTCTTCAGCATAGGGCAACATGACCTCTTCAAGTATTTTAACATATGCAAACTGATCCATGATCCCTGGTATGCGATAAATAGGCCGAACACCATAGTAGGAGAAACATGCCCATATCATGATGCTTGCACCTCCATGCTTCACTGTGTACTGTGGCTTGAATTCAGAGTTTGGGGTCGTCTCACAAACTGCCTGTGGCCCTTGGACCCAAAAAGAACAATTTTACTCTCATCAGTCCACAAAATGTTCCTCCATTTCTCTTTAGGCCAGTTGATGTGTTCTTTGGCAAATTGTAACTTCTTCTGCACATGTTTTTTTTTTAACAGAGGGACTTTGCGGGCGATTCTTGAAAATAGATTAGCTTCACACAGACGTCTTCTAACTGTCACAGTACTTACAGGTAACTCCAGACTGTCTTTGATCATCCTGGAGGTGATCATTGGCTGAGCCTTTGCCATTCTGGTTATTCTTCTATCCATTTTGATGGTTGTCTTCCGTTTTCTTCCACGTCTCTCTGGTTTTGCTCTCCATTTTAAGGCATTGGAGATCATTTTAGCTGAACAGCCTATCATTTTTGCACCTCTTTATAGGTTTTCCCCTCTCCAATCAACTTTTTAATCAAAGTACGCTGTTCTTCTGAACAATGTCTTGAACGACCCATTTTCCTCAGCTTTCAAATGCATGTTCAACAAGTGTTGGCTTCATCCTTAAATAGGGGCCACCTGATTCACACCTGTTTCTTCACAAAATTTATGACCTCAGTGATTGAATGCCACACTGCTATTTTTTTTAACACACACCTTTCAACTAATTCAACTAATTGCCCAATTGCACAGCCTTAAGAGCGTGCATATCATGAATGCTGGGTCTCATTTGTTTTCTGAGAATCTACTGAACCTACTGGTAACTTGTTTGCCACGTAGCAATAAAAAAATATACTAAAAACCTTGATTATTCTGGTTAGTCACATTGTACTGCTATTATTTTGAACAATACTGTATATGATCCACTGAGCCACTGAGCCACTGCCGCGCATTTAAAGGGATAGTTCACCCAAAAATGAAAATTCTGTCATCATTTACTCACCCTCAAATTGTTCCAAACCTGTATGAGTTTCTTTGTTCTGCTAAACACAAAAGAAGATATTTTGAAGAATGTTTGTAACCAAGCAGATAGAGCAACCATTGACTACCATTGTATTTTTTCCCTATCTGCTTGGTTACATATTTATGGATCATAATTATTTATTTAGAATAATGGAACGATTTTAACTTCATAATTAACTAGACCAAGGAAAAGCCCCTACTGCCTCTTAGAGACATGACCACCCACAAAAGTGTGAGAAATAATTTATATAGGGGAGCGAGGGGCACAACCTAACGTGGGGTTAATTGTAACATGCATGGTTTAACACTTTCCACGCATGCTAGGATGACGAAACTTTGTGTATTTACTAGTTGTCATATCAACACTATATAGAGAAACAAATTGCGCCAAAATTAAAAAATCTTTGGAAGATATCACTGAACATTTATTTAACCATAGCAAAAGTACATTTCTTTCCTAGGTTTATTTTTCATCTTCTATCTATTATTTAACAGTTGAGATTGTTCTTTAATGCTGATCTAACCAGCAGAAGACGCAAGCTGCGATTTAAAGGACAACTCCGGGGAATTTTTAAGTTAATCTTGATCGTTACACCTTTGTGATTACTGTCTATAGAAAAAAAAAAACTAACCGGATTGGTGCTTGCAACACGGAGCTATTACAGTTAATCCCCAGAGCCCCCACTCAGCTAAAACGGCAGTTATGGGGGCATAAACATAAAAGGTGTCTTTGTGCCTCTTAACAGACACACAATCGAATTAAAATGTCTGTCTAACATGAACAGGGTTCTTACATGACAACGAGATGCATATAGCCACTTAAATTGACCTAAATAGTGTTTTAGACGGCTAGCTGTAGTCTCGCGCTGAAATCACTTGGGAACTCAGTGTAGCCGGAAAAAAGGTAAACAGTCCAGTTGGGAGGAGCGTTGTGTGTGTGTAGAGTTAAGAATGCGCAATTACTATTATTTACATTTTCACCGTCTTCCTTTTCATGACCTCGAGATTCTGCAGTTGTGGCTAGTTGTACTTCAACTAGATGTTGAAGATTACCGCGTAGTTGTCCGTCCTTTAAATCCCAGTTGAAATATTGGAGTCATTACGCCGGAGAGGATGCCGTATTGATTAAACAATTACTAAAGTGTAGTATTCGAAAGATCGGTGGCAACACGCTGGAGACGGGTTGTTTTGAGGATGACATATCGATTTAAAAATTATTAACTAGGACTATTCAAACAATTGGAGTCATTATGCCGGAGACAGGTTTATTGAGGATGCCGTGTCAATGAGGCAGCTTAAGGGGGAGTCTAAATGACACGGTCTCTGCAGACACTTCAGGGTTCATGTGTTGGTCACATCTGGGTGCAGGTCCACTGTCTGATCTGGATACAGCCTGGATCCGACTGACTGCAGTAGACCTCGGGATAAAACAGAGACACTAACATTAGCGTAGATGCCATTCTTCTGATGATGTAAAGAGTACATCAAGTGTTATGGGAAGTGTTCCCGGTTCCGGCTGACCTAGATTATGCAGCCTAATAATCATTTAATTGAAAAAAGTGTTTTATGTGTATGCCATAGAAAAGAGATGTGTTTTTAGTCTAGATTTAAACTGACAGAGTGTGTCTGCTTCCCGAACAATGTTACAAAGGATTGACCACCTGCAGTTGATTTTGATATTCTAGGTATTATCAGCTGGTCAGAATTTAGAGACCGCAGTAGACGTGATGGAGTATAATGTGTTAAGAGCTCACTCAAGTACTGTGGAGCTAAACCATTTAGTGCTTTGTAAGTAATAAGCAAATTTTTTAAATGTATGCGATGTTTAATAGGGAGCCAGTGCAGTGTTGACAGAACCGGGCTAATGTGTTCATACTTCCTGGTTCTAGTAAGAACTCGAGCTGCTGCGTTTTGCACCAGCTGGAGTTTGTTTATTAAGCGAGCAGGGCAACCACCCAGTAGAGCATTACAATAATCTAGCCTTGAGCTCATGAACGCATGTATTAACTGTTCAGCATTTTGCATTGAGAGCATGTGCCGTAATTTAGATATATTTTTAAGATGGTAGAATGCAGTTTTACAGATGCTAGAAACGTGGCTTTCAAACGAAAGATCGGTATCAAAGAGCACACCCAGGTTCCTAACTGACGACGAGGACTTGACAGAGCAGCCATCGAGGGTTAGACAGTATTCTAGGTTACTACTTGTGGAGATTTTTGTCCAATGATTAAAAATTTTTTGTGAATTAAGTTGCAGGAAATTACTGATCATCCAATTTTTTTATATCATCTATACATTCCGTTAATCTTGTGAATTGGTTAGTTTCTTCAGGGTTTGAAGAAATATAGAGCTGAGTATCATCAGCATAGCAATGAAATCTAACGCCATGCTTCCTAATAATATCTCCCAGTGGTAGCATGTACAGGGTGAAGAGCAATGGCCCTAGCACTGAGCCCTGCGGTACTCCATACTGAACTTGTGATCGGTGTGACGTCTATTCATTTACTGCTACAAATTGATAACGGTCAGATAGGTATGATTTAAACCATGCCAATGCAGGTCCACTAATGCCTACATAATTTTCGAGTCTATTCAATTGTGGTTGATAGTGTCGAATGCAGCGCTAAGATCGAGTAACACTAACAAAGAGATACAACCACGATCGGATGATAAGAGTAAATCATTTGTAAATCTGATGAGAGCAGTCTCAGTACTATGATACGGTCTAATTCCTGACTGAAAATCCTCACAGAGACCATTTCTTTCTAAAAAGGAACATAATTGTAAAGACACTGCCTTTTCAAGTATTTTTGAAAGAAAGGGTAGATTTGAGATTGGCCTGTAATTGACTAATTCTGTAGGATCAAGTTGCGTTTTTTTAATAAGTGGTTTAATAATAGCCAACTTAAAAGTTTTCGGTACATATCCTAATGACAAAGATGAATTAATGATATTAAGAAGAGGATCCATTACCTCTGGTAGAATCTCTTTTAATAGCCTAGTCTGTCAGGATTCCTGGGTGATCAACAGTGTTGTGTGTGTGTGTATGTGTGTGTACATAATTAATTACCTGTTGGTGGTGGTTCCTCACGGGTACATTAGCTCCTCCCACTCGTTTCGGTAATTGTTCACCTGTTGTGTCTCATCAGCTGTGTTCTTTAAATGGCACTCTGTCCTGTCTCTCGTCACGTGCTCATTGTCTTGGTTGGTTTCAGTCTTGCTGTCCGGTTCAGTCAGAAGTCCTGCTCTCTCTCCAGCTCGTTTTGGATTCCTGCTGCTGGCTCTGGATTCTTTTATGTGCCCGGTGTTCACACGCCTATGGATTCGTTATCTTGTCCCCGAGTGAACTCTGCTCTGATTCCCGGTTGGACTGGTGCGCTTTGTTTTTAGGCGAGATCCAGTCTTTACCGGGTCTTGGTGAACTCCTTTTCGGTAGGACTGTTTTCCTTCTGCCTAGTTCTGGGTTCCGTCGTGAGGATTCTCTCCGGTCTCCGACCAGGGTGGATTACGTCGTTTGACGCAGCGTGTGGTCTCCTTCCTGTGGACGGTGTTCTGTTGAACTTTGCCTATCTCTTCTAATAAACTGTGAACTTGCTATTGACTCCGTGATTCATTCTGACAGAATGAGCACGCCAGAAATGGAGTCAGCGAGTTCGGGGGGTTCGGATTCGGTAAGCGCCGCACTTCAGCAGCAGAGAGCGGTCATTGATCAGCAATCATCTCTGCTGAGTGCCGCTGCCAGAGATTTCCGTCTCCTGTCCGAACAATCTATGGAGCTCAGAACTCGGATAGACCAGATTGTTTCCCCGGTCGTTGAGCGTTTCCCTTCTGCACCTGCTGAGACTGCACCTGCAGACCGTGAGCCACACGCAGCGACACCCCCGCACTTCGACGGCGACCCGAACACCTGCAGGGCCGCTTCAACATCTAGGGTGGCATATGTGTTGACACTACTCACTGGAAGGGCGAGAGAGTGGGGAATGGCTGTATGGGGGCCCCAGGCTCCATGCACGGCTTCGTTTGAGGCTCTCGAGACTGAGATGTTGAGCCTATTTGACCGGTCACTTCGTGGGGACATGGCGGCAGCCGAGCTGGTAAGACTACTGCAACGGACCTCTTCCGTCACTGATTATGCCATCGCGTTTAAGACGCTAGCCGTTACCAGCGGCTGGAATGATGCTGCACTTCGGGCTCAGTTCCTCAAGGGTCTCAATCCTGCCATTCAGGATGAGATCGCGGCACGGGATCCTCCAACATCTCTAGAGACGGCGATCGACCTGGCGTTGAGGATCGAGACCCGCCACCGTCAACGAGACATCCGCCGGTCGTTCCATCATCTCGCCGTCTCTGAACCGGTAGAATTCACCGCGTCGTCTCTTCAAGCAGAGGAACCCAGGAGGCAACTGGGCAAGCCCGCCTACCGCCACTGAGAGACAGCGTCGTCTGTCCTGTGGGTTGTGCTTGTATTGCGGCAGGGCGGGGCATATCGCCGCCGAGTGTCCGGTAAAGGGTACTGCATGCCTGCCGATGACTTCGGGAGTTGCGGTGGGCGTGTCGTCATTAAAGTCTCCAGTAAGCTGCACCACACTACCAGTAACTATAAACTATAAACAGTCTTCTTTTCAGTCCCAGGCTTTGCTGGATTCTGGTGCGGAGGCAAGTTTCCTGGATGCCGGTTTGGCGAATTGTGGGACATCCTGTTATTCCTCTGTCTTCTTCTCTTTCCGCCTGGACGTTAAAGGGACAGCATATGGCTGTTATCACCCATCGCACACCCCCTGTGAGTTTGTTTGTCTCTGGCAATCATCGTGAGGAGATTGAATTCTATTTATTAGAACAGTCTCAATCGCCGGTCATCTTAGGGCATGACTGGCTGACCAAACATAATCCTCACGTTGATTGGCAGAACGGTGTTGTGTTATCTTGGCGGTCTTCGTGTCATGTTTCATGTCTTGGTCCTGCTCCTTCTTCTGTTGTGTGTTCTCCTTTTCAGGTCCCGGATGTTGATCTCTCGGGGGTCCCGGCGGAGTATTCTGATCTGTATCAGGTGTTCAGTAGAGCCCGGGCTACTTCTCTACCTCCTCACCGGTCGTATGATTGCGAGATCAAACTTCTCTCAGACACTTCTCCGCCTAAGGGTCGTACATTTTCCCAATCTAAACCAGAGAGAGAGGCTATGGATAATTACATTAATGATGCTCTAAATGCCGTCCTCGTCCCCTGCTGGCGCAGGGTTTTTCTTTGTCAAAAAGAAAGACGTGTCTCTTCGTCCGTGCATTGATTATAGAGGGCTGAATGACATTACTGTTAAGAATAAATACCCCTTGCCGTTAATGTCATCAGCGTTCGAGTTATTACAGGGAGCGCACGTGTTTACCAAGTTGGATCTGCGCAATGCTTATCACTTGGTACGTATCAAGGAGGGCGATGAGTGGAAGACAGCTTTTAATACACCATCAGGGCACTGGGAATATTGCGTTCTTCCGTTTGGTCTTTGCAACGCACCGGCTGTCTTCCAAACCATGGTCAACGAGGTGCTGGGTGACATGATCAACAAGTTTGTCTTTGTGTATCTCGATGATATTCTCATCTTTTCTCCCTCTAGGCAGATACACACCCAGCATGTTCGTCTGGTTTTACAACGGCTGTTAGAGAATCAGCTCTTTGTTAAGGCGGAGAAGTGTGAGTTCCACAAGGAGTCGGTTTCGTTTCTGGGTTTTGTTATAGCCGAGGGAGAGATTCGTCCCGATTCCGCGAAAGTTAAAGCGGTCGCCGAATGGCCAGTGCCCGACACTCGTAAAGATCTTCAGCGATTTCTGGGTTTCGCCAACTTTTATAGGCGTTTCATCAGAAACTTTGGTCAGATCGCTAAACCTCTTACCGCTCTTACTTCCTCTAAAGTGTCTTTCCGTTGGAATAAGGAAGCTCAGGAAGCCTTTGATGAATTAAAGTCCCGTTTCATCTCTGCGCCTATTCTTTCTATTCCAGATCCGGCTAAGCAATTTATAGTGGAGGTGGACGCATCTGATGTCGGGGTAGGCGCCGTTCTATCTCAGCGATCTTCCGCTGACGGGAGAGTGCACCCATGCGCTTTTTTCTCTCACCGGTTAAGCCCAGCGGAACGAAATTACGACATAGGTAACCGGGAGCTGCTGGCGGTCAGACTCGCGCTGGGTGAGTGGCGTCACTGGTTGGAGGGAACCTCGGAGCCCTTTCTGGTCTGGACGGATCATAAGAATTTGGAATATATCCGTTCAGCCAGAAGATTAACATCTAGACAGGCTCGCTGGGCACTTTTCTTCGAGCGTTTTAACTTCACCCTCTCGCATCGCCTGGGTCTAAGAACACTAAACCGACGCTCTCTCCGTCCTGTTCGAAGGTTCTGTGTCTGAGCGGACCGAGACCATTCTCCCGGAGGGGAGGGTGGTCGGTGCCCTCGTGTGGGGAATCGAACAGCGGGTGAGAGAGGCCGGTCGAGAGGGGGAAGTGCCGAAGGGGTGCCGGAGGGGTGCCGGAGGGGTGCCCAGCGGGTCGTCTATGGGTTCCTGAGTGTTGTCGTTCCGATGTCATCCAGTGGGGTCACGAATCCAAGTTTGTCGGCCATCCAGGAATTCGGGGAACGTTGGCTGCCATCCGTCAGCGTTTTTGGTGGCCTTCTATGGCTACGGACGTCAGACAGTTTGTTTTAGCCTGTTCGGTTTGTGCTTGTAATAAAGCATCTAATCAAACCCCCGCTGGTCTGCTTAAATCTTTGCCCGTGCCCTCCTGCCCCTGGTCTCATATAGCCCTTGATTTTGTCACCGGCTTACCGGCGTCTAATGGTTACACTGTCGTATTGACTGTGGTGGATCGTTTCTCTAAAGCGGTTCATTTTATTCCCCTGCCCAAACTTCCTTCTGCCAAGGAGATGGCTCAGGTTCTGATTAATCACGTCTTCGTTACACGGTATTCCGACTGATGTAGTTTCAGATAGGGGTCCTCAGTTCATCTCTCGTTTTTGGCAGGAGTTCTGTAGACAGATCGGCGCTACAGCCAGCTTGTCTTCTGGTTATCACCCTCAGACCAATGGGCAATGCGAACGGGCTAATCAGGATCTCGGTCGAACGCTTCGCTGTCTGTCGTCACAATATCCGAACTCTTGGTGCCAACAGCTTCCTTGGGTTGAGTACTCTCATAATTCTCTTCCGTCGCTTCCACTAATTTATCCCCATTCGAATTAGCTGTCGGTTATCAACCTCCGCTTTTCCCATCACAGGAGCCCGACGCAGCGTTCCGTCTGCTTTAGCTTTCGTGCGCAGGTGCAAACGCACTTGGAGGAGAGCTAAAACACTTTTATTACAAAACTCCAGGCGAACCAAAGCTGCGGCTGACCGTCACCGCGACCTCCACCTCGTTATATGTGTGGACAAAAGGTATGGCTTTCAACCAAAGATTTGCCTCCGTGAGCCTTCTCGTAAGCTGGCTCCTCGTTTCATTGGGCCATACAGTATATCTAAGGTCGTTAATCCGGTAACGGTTAAGCTTAAGTTACCTCCTTTTCTTGGTCGGGTTCACCCAGTTTTTCATGTATCCAAGGTTAAACCTGTGATTTTTGCCCGTAACAATCCCCCTGTCTCTGCCCCAAAACCCCCCGCCCCTCGTCTAGTGGATGCCGCTCCTGCCTATACTGTTAGGAGATTACTAGATTCTCGTCGCAGGGGCAGAGGTTTTCAGTATTTAGTGGACTGGGAGGGGTACGGTCCGGAGGAGAGGTGCTGGATTCCGGCCCGGGACATACTGGACCCTGGTCTGATCGAGGACCTCCGGCGACAGGGTGAGTCTCCCCGTGCCCGTCCGGTGCCGGTCATGGGGGAGGGGGTACTGTCAGGATTCCTGGGTGATCAACAGTGTTGTGTGTGTGTGTATGTGTGTGTACATAATTAATTACCTGTTGGTGGTGGTTCCTCACGGGTACATTAGCTCCTCCCACTCGTTTCGGTAATTGTTCACCTGTTGTGTCTCATCAGCTGTGTTCTTTAAATGGCACTCTGTCCTGTCTCTCGTCGCGTGCTCATTGTCTTGGTTGGTTTCAGTCTTGCTGTCCGGTTCAGTCAGAAGTCCTGCTCTCTCTCTCCAGCTGCCTCGGATTCCTGCTGCTGGCTCTGGATTCTTTTATGTGTTCACACGCCTATGGATTCGTTATCTTGTCCCCGAGTGAACTCTGCTCTGATTCCCGGTTGGACTGGTGCGCTTTGTTTTTAGGCGAGATCCAGTCTTTACCGGGTCTTGGTGAACTCCTTTTCGGTAGGACTGTTTTCCTTCTGCCTAGTTCTGGGTTCCGTCGTGAGGATTCTCTCCGGTCTCCGACCAGGGTGGATTACGTCGTTTGACGCAGCGTGTGGTCTCCTTCCTGTGGACGGTGTTCTGTTGAACTTTGCCTATCTCTTCTAATAAACTGTGAACTTGCTATTGACTCCGTGATTCATTCTGACATAGTCGGTATAGGGTCAAGCATACATGTTGTTGATTTAGATGAATTAAAGAATTTAGCCAATTCTTCCTCTCCTATAGCAGTGAATGAGTGTATATTTTCCTCTGTGACACTACGATGCTCTGTCTGATGTGATACTGTAGTAGACAGCTGCATGGTTATAATTTTCTTCTTAATATTGTCAATCTTACACGTAAAGAAGTTCATAAAGTCATTACTGCTGTGCTGTTTACAAACATCAGAAGTTGAAGCTTTATTCTTGGTTAATTTAGCCACTGTATCGAATAAATACCTTGGTTTGTGTTTGTTTTCTTCTAAGAGAGTCGAGAAATAAGCCGATCTAGCAGTTTTTACAGCCTTTCTGTAACACTGCGTTACAATAAGCCCCTATTAGAAATATGATATTATATTCTATACGATTATGAATTCTTTTGAGAAACCATGAGAAAAGGGTAAATAAGGACTGAGAGTCAATGTTCAGAAGTTAATCATTATTATTCTGTTTTTAACTATACTGTATAGCTGTATTTGTATTTCTTGTCGAAATCAAAAATGTGTGTATTTTTAATGATACAAAAATGCCATTATTTTATTTAGAAAAGTTAATAATTGTATTTTATTAACAAAATTTTAGTTTGTTTTGGATATTTTTTTGATTATATCAGATTATATCAGACATTTTAAGCTGTCATTTGCTCAAAACCACATAATTGTACTAGACGTGTGCAATTAATGTGGGAAAAAATAAATACTCTAAACCCCAAGTGGATTTACACAAACTGAGAAAGTCCAAAAGCGTTAGGTTGTGCCCCACTCTCCCCTACATAAATGTTTTCAAACAAAACACCCATAAACCTAGAATTACTTCATAGATATAGTAAGAAACAACTGTAAATAATGCACTATAGTAAAAAAGAGAGCCATTAGTTGCAAATTCTGCCATTCCTAATGTCCACCAGGGGGAGACTCAGGCTCTTTATCAGTAAAGCCAAAGTTTCTATTCTACACATGAGTCTCAAAACATATTTAGTAGTGTCTGTACTCATCATTTGCATTAACTGGCCACTATGTGTGGCCTTGGAACTCTTTAAGATGAATTTTGCATCTAATTTTCATACATTTTACATTTAAAAATCTTCCCATTGTTCTAGCTAGTGTTCACATCTGTGTATCCGGGTGTGATAAGAATCGTCCTCCAAACATTCAGAATATCACAATGTATGTGCTCGCATTTGAAGACATTAACAATGAGTAAACTTGCTTTAGTTTGGATGATTAAGAAGGTACTTCGCTAATTAAATGTTTCATTATGTCCATGTGCTTCAGCACATTTTACATTTGACTAATGCCGCAGTAGGGACGTTGAAACTTTAGCTTGGTATCATCAACACAGACTTCTTCTGAGGCCTGTTACATAAAGTGTGTTAAGAAAATAGGGAATTACAAAATCTGACATAAATTAACCTAACAAATCAGTCAGGTTAAAGCAGTTCCATAAGGGACCATTTAAGTTCATGCAATAATACTAATTTGACCCAGCCCTAAAAGGTCGATCCACTATGGCAAACAGCATATTATACAGTATTGTTCAAAATAATAGCAGTACAATGTGACTAACCAGAATAATCAAGGTTTTTAGTATATTTTTATTGCTACGTGGCAAACAAGTTACCAGTAGGTTCAGTAGATTCTCAGAAAACAAACAAGACCCAGCATTCATGATATGCACGCTCTTAAGGCTGTGCAATTGGGGTATTAGTTGAAAGGGGTGTGTTCAAAAAAATAGCAGTGTCTACCTTTGACTGTACAAACTCAAAACTATTTTGTACAAACTTTTTTTTTTTCTGGGATTTAGCAATCCTGTGAATCACTAAACTAATATTTAGTTGTATGACCACAGTTTTTTAAAACTGCTTGACATCTGTGTGGCATGGAGTCAACCAACTTGTGGCACCTTTCAGCTGTTATTCCACTCCATGATTCTTTAACAACATTCCACAATTCATTCACATTTCTTGGTTTTGATATCACCCCACAAGTTCTCAATTGGATTAAGGTCTGGAGATTGGGCTGGCCACTCCATAACATTAATTTTGTTGGTTTGGAACCAAGACGTTGCCCGTTTACTAGTGTGTTTTGGGTCATTGTCTTGTTGAAACAACCATTTCAAGGGCATGTCCTCTTCAGCATAGGGCAACATGACCTCTTCAAGTATTTTGACATATGCAAACTGATCCATGATCCCTGGTATGCGATAAATAGGCCCAACACCATAGTAGGAGAAACATGCCCATATCATGATGCTTGCACCTCCATGCTTCACTGTCTTCACTGTGTACTGTGGCTTGAATTCAGAGTTTGGGGGTCGTCTCACAAACTGCCTGTGGCCCTTGGACCCAAAAAGAACAATTTTACTCTCATCAGTCCACAAAATGTTCCTCCATTTCTCTTTAGGCCAGTTGATGTGTTCTTTGGCAAATTGTAACCTCTTCTGCATATGCCTTTTTTTTAACAGAGGGACTTTGTGGGGGATTCTTGAAAATAGATTAACTTCACACAGACGTCTTCTAACTGTCACAGTACTTACAGGTAACTCCAGACTGTCTTTGATCATCCTGGAGGTGATCATTGGCTGAGCCTTTGCCATTCTGGTTATTCTTCTATCCATTTTGATGGTTGTCTTCCGTTTTCTTCCACGTCTCTCTGGTTTTGCTCTCCATTTTAAGGCATTGGAGATCATTTTAGCTGAACAGCCTATCATTTTTGCACCTCTTTATAGGTTTTCCCTCTCCAATCAACTTTTTAATCAAAGTACGCTGTTCTTCTGAACAATGTCTTGAACGACCCATTTTCCTCAGCTTTCAAATGCATGTTCAACAAGTGTTGGCTTCATCCTTAAATAGGGGCCACCTGATTCACACCTGTTTCTTCACAAAATTTATGACCTCAGTGATTGAATGCCACACTGCTATTTTTTTAACACACCCTTTCAACTAATTCAACTAATTGCCCAGTTGCACAGCCTTAAGAGCGTGCATATCATGAATGCTGGGTCTCATTTGTTTTCTGAGAATCTACTGAACCTACTGGTAACTTGTTTGCCACGTAGCAATAAAAAAATATACTAAAAACCTTGATTATTCTGGTTAGTCACATTGTACTGCTATTATTTTGAACAATACTGTATATATATATATATATATATATATATATATACACTCACATACAGTCCCTGACAAAAGTCGTGTCGCTTATCTATTTTTTAGAAACACCTGCAATTAACCTTACTTTTAATTCATCAATTGGTGTTAGAAATAGCTCATATGATAAAGCTAAAACCCTCCCAAATGACATTTAATGCACTGAAATCACTGAGTTTCACTGAAAAAAGATTTATCATTTAATCAAGACAGAAAGGTCAAATTTTGGCAAGACAAAAGTTGTCGCCTATACAGAAATTGAACAAATTTACTGCAAATACAAAAATATGTCAGCAAATTAAGTAGTGGTGCTGTGAGATCCAAATTTAATATCTTGTATGACTTCAATGAGCTTGAAGGACTGCATCCATGCAGTTTGGCAAGGATTCATACAATTTATTGATGAAGTCATCAGGAATAGCAAAGAAAGCAGTCTTGCATGCCTCCCAGAGTTCATCAATATTCTTGGTTTCGTCTTCAATGCTTCCTCTTTCATCCTACCTCACATATGCTCAATGATGTTCATGTCTGGTGACTGGGCTGGCCATTCCTAGAGCATCTTGATCTTCTTTGCCTTGAGGAACATTGATGTGGAGATGGAAGAATGCGATGGAGCACCATCTTGCTGCAGAATTTGGCCTCTTTTAAGAGGTATAAGATTTCTTGGTATTTTCAACTATTGAAGTTGCCTTCCACCCTGCTGATCTCTCGCACACCCCCATACTGAATGTAACCCCAGAATATGATTTTCCCCCCACCAAACTTCACTGTTTTCTGGGTGAATCTCGGATCCATGCGGGCTCCAGTAGTTCTCCTGCAATATTTGCGGCGACTGTGGTGTAATTCAAGAGAAGATTCATCTGAAAAATCCACCTTCTGCCACTTTTCCAGCGTCCATCCTTTTAGCAAGCTGTGGGCTTTGGCAAATGCCACACGGTTTTTCAATTGTCTTTTGTTTAGTGCTGGCTTCTGGGCACTGATTCGACCATGGAGGCCATTTCGAGACAGAATCCGACAAACTGTTCTGGTTGACACAGTTCAGGTGACCAGGTCTCGTGGAGCTCTGCTGCAGTGGAAAATGGGCTGGACTTGGATTTTCGAGCCAACAAACGGTCCTCTCAAGCAGTTGTCTTGCAGGGTCTGCCTGACCTGGGCTTGTCAAAAATGTCTCCAGTCTCTTCAAATCTTTTTTTATCCTCTGTACTTGACGCTGAGACACATTGAAGGTGTCTGCCACATCAGCAGTGGATCTGGTCTTCAGCCTCTTGATAATCAAAACATTAGTCTCAGGGTGAATCTTACACTGTCAGAAAAAAAGGTACAGTGCTGTCACTGGGGCGGTACCCTAAGGTACAAAACCGAAAAGGTACTAATATGTACCTTTAAGGTAATAATATGCACTCTTAAAGTACTGATATGTACCTTTAAGGTACTAATATGCACTCTTAAAGTACTGATATGTACCTTTAAGGTACTAATATGCACTCTTAAAGTACTGATATGTACCTTTAAGGTACTAATATTTACCATTTAGGGGTGAGTAAGGTACAAAGATGTACCTTTTCACTTTTGTACCTTAGGGTACCGCCCCAGTGACAGCACTGTACCTTTTTTTCTGAGAGTGTAGGCATGTTTGCAGAGGTCTAGTTGCAGTTGATGTGAAGGTCTAGTGTACAGGGGTTCTTTTTATACACACCTGAGATCTAATTGATCCATTATTAGTCACAGGTGAAGCTCATATGACAAGGCGACAACACTTATGGCTTTGCAAAAATTGACTTAATGGGCTTTACCAAGCTGTGAATATTAGAATATTTTTTGACAGTTTCATTTTGTACTGAAACATTATTACAAAAGCTGTTGGGATTAAAATGAGCCCAACATTAAAATTTAAATTAAAATTTTAAAATTTCTTGTAAAAAAATCTTGATAAGAAATATATTTCAGCGGCGCTTCAGGTCAATTTGTACACAAGCAACAAGACTTTTGTCAGGGACTGTATATATATATATATATATATATATATAATATATATATTAATCAGGCTGACGGAGAAGATTTCAGATTTAGAGACACGCATCCAGACTTTATGTGAGAGTAGTGAGAATGTAACTGCTTTAGATACTGCTTTGGATGCGACTAGCTTAGTGAACACTCATTGTTTGGTTCCGGCTGAGCCCTTGCAGCAGGGCAATTGGGTGACTGTGAGACAGCATATTCGCAGATCTAAAAACCACTCTTCCGTTCGATTAGAACATCAAACAGGTTCTCCCCACTCAGTGATGCACCCACTGAGGATCCTGTTGAAAGTGCCCTAGTTATTGGCGATTCTATTACACGGAACGTGAAAATAGAGACACCAGCCACCATAGTCACATGTTTACCGGGAGCCAGAGCGCCTGACATCAAAGAAATTTAAAAGTGCTGGCTAAAGCTAATCGTAAATTCTCTAAGATTATTATTCACGTCGGCACTAATGATGTTCGACCGTCAGTCGGAGATCACCAAAAATAACATTAAAGAGGTGTGTAAACTCGCAAATGCGATGTCACCGGCAGTCTGTTTATCTGGCCCTCCTGTTAAAAGGAGTGATGAAATAGTTAGCAGATTATCATCACTCAATGGCTGGTTGTCTAAGTGGTGTCCGCAAAATAACATAGGGTTCATAGACAATTGGAAAAGTTTTTGGGGCAGACCCGACCTGTTGAAGATAGACGGAATTCATCCTTCCTGGGCTTGTGCTGCTCTTCTCTCTAGTAATTTGGCACATAGTCTTAGAGCTAAACCTTGACTCACTGGGGCCCAGGTCAGGAAGCAGACAAACTGGCTAAACCAACCGTCTGCTAGCTGTCTCACGTCACCAGAGTCAGCTAAATCCCAGCACATAGAGACGCTTTCACCTAGATATTATCACATAGAGACTGTGTCTGTTCCCCGAATCAGTAAATACAAAAAAACATCAAAACCATTCAACAGTAAAAATTTAATTGATGTCCAACAAATAAACAACAGATATAATATGGATGAACAATTGATAAATCTCGGGTTGCTGAATATTCGATCCCTTTCGCCAAAAACGCTTATTGTTAATGATATGATTATAGATCATAACCTAGATGTGCTGTGTTTGACAGAAACCTGGCTAAAACCTGACGACTACATTACTTAAAATGAGTCCACTCCCCAAGATTATTGTTATAAACACAAGCCACGTCTGAAAGGAAAAGGGGGAGGTGTTGCTGTAATTTATAATGATATCTTCAGTATTACTCAGAAGTCTAGTTTCAAATATAATTCCTTTGAAGTTTTGGTGCTTTATGTAACATTGTGTAGTGTAAATGATAAATCCGGTTTGAAATTTGTGTTGGCTACTGTATACAGGCCACCAGGGCACAATACAGACTTTATCAAAGAATTTGCTGGTTTTCTATCAGAGTTAGTACTGGCTGCAGATAAAGTACTAATTGTTGGTGATTTTAATATCCATGTTGACAATGAAAAAGACGCATTGGGATTGGCATTTAAAGACATTCTAAACTCTATTGGAGACAACCATTAAAATTCTGCAGCAGAGCGATGACATCTCAGATCATTACCTAATATCATGTATACTTAATTTAGCTAAAGCTGCAAAGCCATCCCCTCGCTTCAAATATGGCAGGACTATAACCGCTGCGACTAAAGATTGCTTTATACATAATCTTCCTCATCAGTTCCATCTCCTCAGAATTACAGATAGCCAAGAGGAACTTGATGTTGCAACAGAAACTACTGACTCTCTCTTTACTAGCACTTTAGACATAGCTGCTCCTCGGCGCTTAAAGAAGATTAAAGCAAATAATCCAACGCCGTGGTACAATGAGCACACTCGGGCCCTTAAAACAGCAGCCAGAAAAATGGAGCGCAGCTGGAAGAAAACAAAACTGGAGGTTTTTCAATTTGTGGAAAGAGAGCATGATTGCATACAGAAAGGCCATAAAAACTGCTAGATCTGCTTATTTCTCAACTCTTTTAGAAAACAAACACAACCCTATTTATTCGATACAGTGGCTAAATTAACAAAGGATAAAGCTTCAACTTCTGACGTTTGTAAACAACACAGCAGTAATGACTTTATGAACTTCTTTACTAGTAAGATTGATAACATTAGGAATAAAATTATAACCATGCAGCCGTCTACTACAGTATCACTTCAGACAGAACATTGTAGTCTCACTGAGGAAAAATTACACTCGTTCACTGCTATAGGAGGAGAAGAATTGGCTAAACTTGTTAAATCATCAAAATCAACAACATGTATGCTTGACCCTATACCGACTAGGCTATTAAAAGAGATGCTTCCAGAGGTCATAGATCCTCTGCTTAATATTATTAATTCATCCTTGACATTAGGATATGTACCAAAAACTTTTAAGTTGGCTGTAATTACCACTTATTAAAAAACCGCAACTTGATCCTAAAGAATTAGTCAATTACAGACCAATCTCGAATCTACCGTTTCTATCAAAAATATTAGAAAAGGCCGTGTCTTCACAATTATGTTCCTTTTAGAAAGAAATGGTATATGTGAGGATTTCAGTCAGGATTTAGACGTATCATAGTACTGAGACTGCTCTAATTAGAGTTACAAATGATTTACTCTTATCATCTGATCGTGGTTGTATCTCTCTATTAGTGTTACTCGATCTTAGCGCTGCATTCGATACTATCGATCACAATATTCTTTTGAATAGACTCGAAAATTATGTTGGCATTAGTGGAACTGCATTGGCATGGTTTAAATCTTACTTATCTGACCGTTATCAGTTTGTAGCAGTAAATGAAGAGATGTCACACCGATCAAAAGTTCAGTATGGAGTACCGCAAGGCTCAGTGTTAGAACCGTTGCTTTTCACCCTGTATATGCTACCACTGGGAGATATCATTAGGAAGCATGGCGTTAGTTTTCATTGTTATGCTGATGATACTCAGCTCTATATTTCTTCACACACTGACGAAACTTACCAATTCACAAGATTAACGGAATGCATAGCTGATATTAAAAATTGGATGAATAGTAATTTCCTGCAACTTAATTCAGATAAAACTGAATTTTTAATTATTGGACAGAAAAGCTCCACAAGTAGTGCCCTAGAATACTGTCTAACCCTCGATGGCTGCTCTGTCAAGTCCTCTCGTCAGTGAGGAACCTGGGTGTGCTCTTTGATACCAATCTTTCGTTTGAAAGCCACGTTTCTAGCATCTGTAAAACTGCATTCTACCATCTTAAAAATATATCTAAATTACGTCACATGCTTTCAATGCAAAATGCTGAACAATTAGTACATGCGTTCATGAGCTCAAGGCTAGATTATTGTAATGCTCTACTGGGTGGTTGCCCTGCCTAATAAATAAACTCCAGCTGGTCCAAAACGCAGCAGCTCGAGTTCTTACTAGAACCAGGAAGTACGATCATATTAGTCCAGTTCTGTCAACACTGCACTGGCTCCTATTAAACATCGCATACATTTTAAAATCTTGCTTATTACTTATAAAGCAATAAATGGTTTAGCTCCCAGTACTTAAGCGAGCTCTTAACGCATTATACTCCATCACGTCTAT